>VXBX01000774.1:374416-433868 GCA_013400415.1 Scytalopus superciliaris | reverse complement strand
GGGGGGGGGGGGAAAGGGAGCCAATTTTTTTTTCTCTCTATTTGATCACTGCCTGTGAAGCAGAATTTGTCCCATAGCACTACAACCCCATTCTTTGCAGGACTATTTTAGAAAATGATCAAGCCTGTTTATTTAATACTCCTGTAATGTATAAATGAGTCTATATTACTCACAGTGAACATGTGCTTTGCTGTATTTTACTCTTGTGTCAATGCAACCCCATTATTATAAATCACACCAAGGGTTTGACAGACTACTTGGTTCACATCTTGCTCCCTGCTCCCACTGTTCGCTGGAACACACACAATGTGCCATTTGTGAAATGAACAAGCTCCAACAGCTGATTTTACTTAGTTTAACAGCTGAGTGCATCCTGGTGTAACACCAACGATGGTTTTGTGGGTTTGTTTTGATTAACAAACTTGTTAGCTAGCTCATGTACTATTTGGGAAATTATAGAGGACTGTTATAAATGTGTTTAGGCCACTTATATACAATTCGTTGATATTCAAGCCCTACAAAAGACCCTGTACAGTCTTATCAGCAAAAACTAAATAGTCTCCTTTAGAAATAAGAGGCACATTCCTTATCTGTTGTTTGAACAAAGAAAGGGTGGGGACGTTTCTCAACCAATCACCCATTTAAAATATTTCCAGATGAAATCACACCTTTTACTCTGAAGAATATAAATGACTGCAGTGAAGTCTATTTTATAATGGAATGAAACAAAAGCTACCCAAATGTAAGTTTTTGTGATCAGCAATACATTTGGTCATCATATCTTTTCTTTCACATGGATAAAATAGAATTGGTGTGCAGCTTGGAGAAATTTTCTTAAAAGACACAGTTTTCTTAACATTTGTTTTAAATTATTCATTGCATTTTTTCAAGTTTTTTACTGCTCGTTCTGAAAATACCGATCTCTTTGTTTTATCAGTCCCAAGGAAACGCAAGCATGTACATGTAATAAAACTGTTATGATACTTGTTTGTGCACTTTGCATGCTAGCTGACTAGGCAAGCAATTATGCTAATCTAGCTGCTAAATGTATTTATTACTTGTGCTGGAGTTATGGCCACACCTGTCTGCTCTGTCTCACACCGAGGCAGGGGAGCTCGGGAAAAACAGCACTCCTTCAATCCGTGGCAAACTCTGTAAGGAAGTCTCTATGTGGCAGACCTTTTCCACTCCGAACATCCAAGTCCTCAAATATTTGATATTAAGGGTGTTTGATCCACAGGTCATCAGGAGGGACTCACTGCCAAGTCATAGGTAGCATTTTGAAATCTCTGTAACTGTTTTTCAGTCTTTGATGGATACAAGGCCTTGTTCTAAGGGAGTCAGGGAAATGCAACTGGAAAGAAATTCAGTCTTGTCATATCCTCCATAGTTGTATGAGAAGTTCCATTGTTCTGCCCTTGCTAAAAGGGTCTTTGCTTCTTGTGGTAAGAGAAGAACAATCTGCAAAGGGTTAGGAATCACACTGCCAAGGAGGGAAAAATGGTTTGGGTTTTTTTCCTTCACGTTCCCCTTGTGGGTCACAGGCACGTATGGTTTTTGCTTTCTTCTGAGCAAACTCAGTGAGGGGTTGAAGAGCAAAGTTTAGGAGAGGTGATAATTCCCACGATACTTCCCAAGAGACGCTAAATTGATATTTTGTCCAGAAGTCAGAAGAGGCAAGGTCAGGCATTGGGTCTGAAGGCATCTTCCCTCATAAGCACCTCTGGGTCTAATCATAAGGCCCAGTTTTGTCAGGACTGGATTCCACATAAATCTGAGTACTTAGTGTTGAGCACTAGTGGCTCTGTGCTCTAAGCCTTACTCACGTCTCTGGAATAATTACTTAGAAGCCTTTGGGGTTCCAGCCAATCCAGAACAGTAGGCATACGGATTTAGGTGGAATTTAGGCCAGCAGAATCTGGGACGAAGATCAATATTTAGATTAATTGAAGGTGTTATTCACCCCTCTCTCCCCCTCATTTTGAATAGCTAGCAATCAGCCTTTTCTTTCCTTTGGAGGTCTGAGCATTTATGCAACCAGGAATAAATCTATCTCAACCTCCTCTAGGCTTTCCACAATTAGTCCTTCCAACTTCACTCCAGAGTCGAATCACATACCTTCTAGCAGTGATGTTCAGAAAACAACTGAGTGACTGTCAGCTGGCCAAGCTTGCACATGCTTTGGAGTGCATCTCTGGTTTCCTAGGGAACCTCGCCTGTGTCCTCCTCTAATGTTCAAAGGCACCCAGGAGACGTTTCATTACTGCCACTGTTCGTGGTTTTGTACGTCCCTAAGTAATCAACACATGAAAGGTGCATTTGCATTTTTTATTCTTAAGTTTCTAAAGCAGTAAGATGAATTGCTGACCATACAAAGCTGATTGTACTTCTGGCTGTAAAACTCGAGAGCCTTGCTCAGAAGTTTGAAGTCAAAACTCTACCTTATTCATCTCACCCACAGTGCCAGTACGGGCTAATGGCTGGCACTGACTGGGAGGTCACTGTTCATCCGAGCATCTACCTGTGGCTTTGTTCTGATTTGTTTATCTCCTATTCTTCAGAACCAGCTATTCTTCAAAGACCCAAATCTGTCTGACAGCCTGTATATCTAATGTCACCCTGCAACCATTAACAGCTTACCTCTTACCTTGCACAGTAGGCCAGCAGGCTGAACTTTCTCCAGGGAGTCTTTAATGTATACACAGGATCTTTGCTCAAGAACAGGCTATGTATTTCTTAAAACAAAAAGAAGGCAGTGTGTGTGTGTGTGTGTGTGTGTGTGTGTGTGTGTGTGCGTGTGTGTGTGTAAGCACTGGATATTGAGGATATTGACCAAAATATTTTTGGTGATCTTTTCTTTCAAAAGAGAAAATGCTCCATAAAGAGCAAATACTTCTGGGGAAAGCAAAGGTTTAATTACAAGATTTTTGGTTGGTCTTATATACATTCATTCATCTATCTCTAGAGACTCTGAGACCCCTGTCACAGATGTAGTCTTGATACGCACCTTATCTTTTCTTCTCTACACGTACTGGTCACAGATGTCTGAATGCTACTTTTTCCATGGCAGGCTGAGGCTTTAATGATTTCCCCTGGAGGAGAGATAAGAGCCAAAACATGTGTAGACTGCATTACATTTTCATTTGTAATCAGTGATGCATGAAGTTTCTAAAAGTTGTTGACAGTTGTATGATATATTCAGTCTCCATTAGAGGGGTAGTGGGACAGGGTTACATGGTCAGATACCTTTCAGTTTGCCAGGAACTTCTCTCCTTTTACCAGCCCAAAAGTGTTCTCCATCACTTCTGTCTGATGTAAAGAAATACGCAGTCTTATCATTTTCCAGTCATATCCCGCTTTCTTATCATTCATATTTAATGTATTTCTACCTTTTGTGTTGTAGCCATTTACATTGTATTGATTCTTGGGTGCAGTTTACAAGTCAGTGATTTATTGTCTTTCACTTCTCTTTGTGCTGACAGGGAACATTGCTATTTTTCTAATTCTGTTGTAGTGTGAGGTAAAAATATTTGTGTCCGAAACCTGTGAAAATGTAAGGTGCACATTTAGGCTGTGCTAATTGTTATTACTCAGATTTTTAGGAAAGGAGAGAGGGAAATTCATGGTTAAGGGTGGCACCCCGTTTTCTGCTCATGAAACTTGATATTGCAGCATATGCAATGCATTATCACTGTTTGGGGGACTGTGTAATGTCTAATACAAGAGAGGACACGAGAGACTCAGGCCAGACTTTTTAAACTGGCATGCCAGAAGGTGGGTACCCAAGATTTTTAAGCCAAGGATGAGTTTAAGAGCCTCTACATTTAAAAATAGGATACATGGCAGTGTTTAACCAGAACTGCTGGAAAGTGAGCCCGAATGTCTCCTGCACAGGGTGAGTAAGGTCCGGGGCAGCACTGTGGCCTGTGTCACTTTCCAAGTGCAGCAGCATGAATAAAACCAGGGGACACACACAACATGGGACAGGCACCAGCCACAGCCACTTGTGGCTGGGAGGTCTGGAGTCAGACATTTGCCACCCCTTCCACACCAGGCATTTCCAGAGCAAGGATCAGAACCCCCCGATTCACTGTCATTAGTCCTGCTATTTCCTCCTCTCTGCTTTGTAAATTATTTTTTGTGGGGGACAGAATAGTGCAGCGGTGCGGCTGTGTTGACAATAAACCACTCTGGCTCACCTGACAACAAAGCTGGTGAGCTGCTGAAATCCTCACAGACTATTGGTGGACGACCGAGTTCATGATGAAATGGCTTGGCAAAAACTACACCTGGCAAAACTGACTTGCTTGCTTAGGAGAAATAGTCATTTCCACTCCTCGTGGAAGAGGTGTGCCTGCCATTTCTTGGTTTTCACACTGAGCTCTAGGTGGGTTCTTGTTGCACAATCACAAATCAGCAGTTTCTAGGAAGTTTCTAATTTTGATCTGGCCGGGACATTGTGACAGCGTAATTTTTTACCCACACTGAGCCTTGCTGTTGCAAGTCAGGTCCTTGTTGCTTCACAGCTGAATTGCTGCAACATGCTCATCTTTAGGCTATATCTACAGTCCATCCAGGAGCTGTATGCAGCTATTCTCTTACTAAACAAGGTATTTTAACAGGAGCAGCAATTTCACAAGATCAGCTATTGGTTTTGATGTGAACAGCTTGCACGGGATTTACTTGCCACATCCCTTTTCTGCTGTCAAAGAAAAGGATAGAGCACAGATTGGAATTCGGGATAATGGAAGGGCACTTTCTGTGAGGAGCTCTCAGTTTTGGCATTTGCTCAAGGCTGTTTGGGGGCTGCGGGGAGGGGGGTGTTAATGATCAGGACAGGCTGTGAGTCTCTTCTGTTTTCTCAGGATTTCAGAAAGGATGGGGCTAGACCTGACAGCATTCCCCAAATCTGTTGTGTTTGGAGAGATTTTTAATAATATGACTGAAATACAATCCTGTGGTCTCCAGTTGCTCATCATAAACACCAGTAAGGCTCTCACCAGGGTTTTACATGTTGTCCCCCCTGCACTGGGCCTACAGGAGGCTCTCTGGGTGCTCTTCTCCCAAGCACTCACAGCACTTGCCTGTTCCTCAGTCTCCCTCACACACTGCTTGGCCATAGGCTCTCTGTGTCTTTCCCCCAGAAGAAATGGGACTTGGTGTAGAAATCGTGTGTTCCAGGCCCACAGTTGCCTTCCTGGGGCTGCTCAGCAGCTTAAGCAAATTCCTGCCCTGAGCTCCAGCACTGCCAGTAAGGGCTCAGTGGTTCCCATCTCACCTCTGCAGCCACTTGGGAGAAAGGAAAAGGGGCAGGTTTTGTGACTTTTCCTAAACTAAATGAATATGCTTGCCTAGAGGATGTTTCCTGCTGCCATGGTCAGGGACAGACTAGGAGTCTTGGCAAGACATTTGTGTTCTTAGGTCCTACATCTGGCAAAAGAAATATACTGCTCTAGAAAAAACTCCAAACCCCACATAATGCTAATAAAGCATCTCTCTGTGTTTCCTTCTTTACATTTCCTCACCACTTCATAATGTTCTTTGTGTTTAAGTCTGAATACACGGGATCCTCCTCTCCCACTCCTCTCCACAGAGTTCTTCTGCATCCCTTTCTCAGTTGGCTCAGCAGCTAAACCAATTGCTCTGCTCTTCCCCTTTTCTGTCAAGTTTCCCTCTGTAAGTCCCCTCAGTCTCTCAAGCTTTGCTGTATTTAAGATCCCAGGTTAATACCTAATCTCTGTTCTGCTTCTAGTAGCAGTCTCTTTTTCCAAACATGCTTCCTGCAAAGAAACTTTGAAGGACTAGTTTTCCCAAGTCTCACTGTGCCATCATCCAGCTTGATGACTAGATCAAAGGAAAGGAGAGCTAAGGATGGATGAACTGTCACTTCACCTGACCTGGAAATCTTTAAATGTATTGCCAGTACTGAATTCATTACTAGTGGATAAAGGAGAAGAAAAAAGGGCTTTGATGAGTTGTCCAGAGCACTCATTGGGAAGAAACAAAGAGACCCCACTAGAAATTGGAGTATGTATGGATAATATGCAAATATTTAAGAAAAAAAGGAAATAAAAGAAATGTACATCCTGGTGCAGTAATGTACAGACCTTGCCCAAATCCTGGTATTGATTTCTCACTCTGAACTGGCAGCTGTTGAAAGTCAATATTGGTTTAAATCTAGAAAAGGAAGGAGTCTTTTGGTCATTCAAGAACACCCAGTTAAATCCAATGCATTTAGCTATAAACAATTTAAAGAGGTCTGTTTGTTGAGATCTGCTTGGACAGCATGAAAACTGTGGATTTTTCAGCTAAATGGGAAAAAAAAAATAGAAGATTCCTCAGGGCATCTCAAGATGTGGGGTGGTGGGGAAGGGTGGAAAGAAGAAAATAAATTCAAGGCACTGCTGCTCCATTGCTGAATGAGGTCACATTTCATGCTGTATGTGGATAAAAGACAAGACAATTTCCCACTTCCCATTTCTGTTCTGTATTGCCAGGTTAATTGTTGTCATTGTATTCCCTGCAAGAGAAGCTACTTCAGTGGTGCCAAATAAACTAGATTAGTGTTCAGGGGCACTTGCTGGAAGTGATGCCAAATCCATTCTTGATCCTAATTATATGAAATATGCTCCAATAATTTTCCACAAGGTGAATAAAAATAATGCCAGAACTGCCGCTTTCGCTAAGGCTCAATTAGGAGGCATTCACTAGTCCCAAGACGTATCATAGTTGCTTCTGTGCAATTATATTCTCCATTTTATAAACTGATGTTTACCTAGAGAAGATGAATATCCTAATTCCTGGCACTAATACAAGAGTGATATCAGGAGAGAAAGAAAACCATAGACAAGACCTGGCCCATATCCCGGCACTGGGCAAAGCGACCTTTGGTTTCGATCTCCACAGACAAGCTGTTGTGTGTGTGTGGTTTCAAGTGGTACGCAGAGGAGATACACACTCAAACACACTGCTCATTCCTGAATCTAAAAGAAGAAGTGAAAAGCCACTTAATTTAGAAAATAAAATCAGATTAGACAAATTATCCTTTGTTAGTCATGGAACATTCCCCACAGCGTACAATACCTCGTTCTGCAATGAATTTCCAATTTGCATGATGACTGATTTGCACTACCTGACTAAGAAAGGTACGTGTCAAACACATGGAATCACCACCTGCAGTTGCAAATTTGAGTTCTTTTTCAAACTACTGGAATTTCATTGTAAAATTGAGAGATGCTCTGCTAGCGTGTAAGTACAATGAAATATGTTTTGACTGCATTTAAAAAAAAATTCCTTTGCAGCTACAGTTGAAGAAGGATGGGCAAACATGTTTACTGAAACAATATGATAACAAATTATGTCCATAGTCTGTAGCTGGTTTATATGATAGTATAATTTTTCAGGATTCTCAAAGCACAAAGCGTCTTTATTTTCTCTTTATCAGAAACGCCCATCTTTCTCAGTTCAGAGACTTTTACCTATGTGTAACCTTCTTGTTTTTCTCAATGCCTTTATTTTTGTGGAAATTCTTATAAAACACCAAAGCTGATATTACAGAAGTAGATGGTATGTTTCATGACTTCATTTACCTCTAAAACTGTTGGGAGACCCTGTTTATTGATCATCTGATACAGAACCATAGAATATCTCAAGTTGGATAGTATCCATAAGGATCGTGGAGTCCAACTCCCTGCTCCTCATAGGACTACTTACCTGAAACTAAACTGTATGAGTAAGAGCATTGTCCAGGCACTCCTTGAACTCTGGCAGGCCTGGGGCCCTGGGAAGCCTGTTCCAGTGACTGACCACCCTTTGGATGAAGAACAGCTCCCTAATGCCTAGTCTGAACTTCCCACATGTTTTCTAGCCCAAGCTCAGACTAATTTGTGGGATCATGTAATTGTTAGCATAAAACAGTGACACGTGACATTTAAAGAGAACAGCAAAGTTGCCCAGGTGAGTTGGTGACTTCAGGGTCGATGCATTCGTATGCTCATGGCATACTCTGGGCTGCTGTCAGAACTGATCTCTGAGCTTCAGCTGGTAATTGCAGTGGTGTCTCCATAGCTCCATCCTCCCCAGTGGGATAGCAGAGTACCTGGGGATTAAGGAAAAAGCAGATATGCACCTCTCTTCTCAGCACATACAGTTAGGCAGAGGATAACTCGCACCCATTCAAGCCGAAGTGCTCGAGCACTCTCTTGTTTTGCTCTTGGCAAAAATTCGAAAAAGATTTCATTAGTGACTGCTGATCAGAAATAGGGAGGGGAAATTGTTGCATATCTGCTTGGAGACTGGTCCCTAAAATCCAAGATGACAGGCAAGCCCTTATACATATTCTTCAGTGTTTACAGTTGCAGTGTCTCCCGATATTCAAAGCCTAAAGACTTTCTGGATTGCTGCTGCTGGATGGCATAATGAGTTTTGGTCCATTGACTGCATTATCTCCTAATACAAAGTAGTACTCTTTTTTTCCAGCAGCACTGGGAACTTGCCAGCAACTCAGTAATGCTAAAAAGGTGATAAAAGAGAGTTTAAAAGGTCTTCTGGGTGAAGTCTGAAGGAGATGCACAAGAAAGCTGGAGCACGAGGGGAAGGAGCTGGACGGGGCTCTAGATCAAGGGATGCAGATCTCACAGCAGGGACGCCTTGAACTGCCTGTTTACCTTCCTTGCTACAGGGACTGCTGGCACAGGACAGAGATGGAGGGAAGCTGCATTTCAGACAGGGCTTGGTGTTTGTTTCTTCTTTTAATGAGCTGTTTTAGAATGCTGCGTAAAAACTAGCTGTGTTGCTGAATTTCCTCAGGTTTTCTCACCAAATGCTAACTGGAACGTGGGAGATAGGGGATATTTATAATCCCTGGGCTGAGCCTGAGGAATCAATACTAGATCT
Source organism: Scytalopus superciliaris (assembly GCA_013400415.1). NCBI lineage: Eukaryota > Metazoa > Chordata > Aves > Passeriformes > Rhinocryptidae > Scytalopus > Scytalopus superciliaris. The sequence continues at coordinate 424,973 of VXBX01000774.1, read as the reverse complement.
TGAGGGAGATGCAGGTTTGAGGGAGGAAGCTGACAGAGAGAGGGTTTGGGAAGAGGCTGTATGATCAACAGGCTGTACCTCACCGACGTTCAGGGGCTTGTAACACCTGGGAATTCACTGCCTGGACTCCTGAATTATAGTAACCCAATACACATCCAAGGCATGTATGTTTCTAGATCATGTTTTAATCTATGGGTAGAAGACATCAACATACAAAAAAAAAGGCCAATAGAAATGTAACCTTGGAAACAGGTCCATGGCAATCCATCAGTAAACTTCCACCAGGGCTGCATGCATTCAAAAATATTCACTATGGGTTAAATACTCTGTTTAGTTAGCTGATGATGGTAAAGTTTTTCCTGGAATCTGAAAACCATGCATGCATAAAAAGCAGTATCAGTATGCTGCATGATAATATTAATGGAGCTGGCCAAGCGGCATTGTTGAGTGCCTCTGTGAACTACATGAAGTAATTTATCTGCACCAAGGAGTTTCCTGGAGGCTAAGTGGGAGTCAGGGTAGGAAAATGTACACAGGCATAACACAAAGCAGTTGCAATAAGCACATTCTCCATTGGAGCAAACTCAGGTGATTAATGGAGCTGTAGAGTGACTTGGGATGAGGAGACTTGTCTTTTTCCAGTGCCAGGGAGGAACATTTTCTAGTTGCTGAGATGGAGTGTATATGTCAATTAATTACCATTTTTTCAATTAGTTGTTCCTGCAACATACCTTTCCCTGAAGAAATTACTGAGCAATACAACCAGAACTCAAACTAGATCTGTCACAGCTGAGAGGGTAACTGACTGCATTTGCAATTTCTGCTTCCCAGATGTCCCAGGTACTGGGCAAAAGCACAAAAAGGGTAATTCGAGATAGACATCTCTGTTCACAAGTCTCACTGACTGACATTTAGCTTTCTTCTTGTTTTGTCAAATTTGCTCAGTGTGATGCTGATGGTTTTGTTAGCCAGCAGTCTCAGTGGAGCTTGAAAAAACCCAAATGTTTGCATGGACTGTGTATTTACAATGTGATCAGAAAGAACTGGAGGCTGCCTTTACAGAGCCTTCCGCAGTCATTGATTGTGATTGAAACACTCCTAATGAGCAGCTCCTGCAGACCCCTTGGAGAAATGGCCTGACAAGCAAAAGCCCCTTTTTCATGTTACAATCTCTGTATTCATTTTCCTATCCAGAAAACAGCGTTTTATTATTTTTCTTTTCAGTGGATGAAGCCTCAGCTTGGATGTTCTGTCATAGAAATGCAATATTAGTAACTTCTGGAAAGACATTTTCCCCTTGGAACTTTTTGAGCTACAAATACAACCTCTGTGGGCCAAAATCATGCTCTCTTATTGTGCCCTGTCCTGCATATTCACAGCACCAGAATTTATCTGGTCAAGGGCTGTGATTGTCCCGCTCTGCTCTGCACTGGTGTGGCCTCACCTTGAGTATTGTGTGCAGTTTTGGGCACCACAATATAAAAAAGATCTAAGACTGTTAGAGAGAGTCCAAAGGAGGACTACAAGGATGGTGAAGGGCCTTAAGGGGAAGCTGTGTGAGGAGCTGTTGAGGTCATTTGGTCTGTTCAGCCTGGAGAAGAGAAGACTGAGGGGAGAACTGATTGCAGTTACAACTTCCTTGTGAGAGGAAGAGGAGGGGCAGGCACTGATCTCTTTGTGGTGACCAGTGACAGGACCCAAGGGAATAGCTTGAGGTTGTGTCAGGGGAGGTTTAGGCTAGATATTAGGAAAAGGTTCTTCACCCAGAGGATGGCTGAGCACTGAACAGGCTCCCCAGGGAAGTGGTCACAGCACCAAGCCTACCAGAGTTCAAGAAGTATTTGGACAACACTCTCAGGCACATGGTGTGACTCTTGGGGTTGTCCTGTGCAGGGTCAGGAGTTGAACTTGATGATCCTTGTGAGTGCCTTCCAACTCAGGCTATTCTATGGTTCTGTGATTCTATGATTAGCTTTCTGTGCCTTATTCTGTTTACCTGAGCACTCATCTAAAGAGTGGGAGCAAATAATAACAGACTAAAGTTCCTTGCAGGGTACCTGGTAGAAATAACATTTACCTCCTTCTAATAAGCAGCAAATGTTGTTGGAAGAAAATTAAAGCCTGAAGCACCCTTGGTTTGGTTGTTGCTGTTTTGAACTATTTTTGAATCTCCACTAACCTTGGAAGACTTCTCAGAGGAATGACTGCCTAGATTAGAATTTCTATTTCACATGAAATATTGGGAAAGGAGAGGAAGGGTTATATTAGCTATTTCATTAGAACTAACTCTCAGGGTCTGTATCCCAGCCTGCAGCAGAAATGTCAAGAGGAGCAGCTGCTACAGCACACAAGCCAGCAGAACATTTCCATCCCTGAACAAGGCAAAGGGGGATGGGGAAACTAAGTGAATTGCATAAGATGCCAACATTGTAAAGTAGTGATGAAGGACTCTGTGTCTATAGAGATTGATCTGAACCCTTTATCTGTCCATTTCCAGAGATTAAGGGTCGTTTTCTTTGTGAAACATGCAGACCTTTGATAGTGTAAACGTGCCATTGCTTTTTGGCTTTAGTGCAGTTGCAGCCGAGTATACTGTCCACCTGTGCCCTTTGTAATACAAGTTTTTATCGGCAGAGCTTTTTCTTACCTCTCTATCTTCACTAGATGCCAAATAAGCAAGCCTCTTGCCCCATTATGCTACTTAGTGTTACTGAACAACTCTCACCAGCAGAAAAGTAGAGCAAATGAATTGAAAAGAACAAAGAGGACTGTCTTTCATGGGCCATTTCTTACACTTGAGTTTCACAACTGCTTGCTGACTAGGTGGGCCATCAGCAATGTCATTAGCATTTATCATTTCTGTCATGTATTTCTTGGCCTGGATGAAGGCAGAATCCAGGTCTTCCTGGGAACTATTTTTCCTAGTATTTCTTCAAATATTGCTTAACACTAACACATTGTACTCATAAAGTATGTGAAAGGGCTGGGTTGTTGCTATGCCTTTTTAGTTGATGTCAGCATGTTGGACTGGTGTCTCACTGTAAAGCTGTCATGGTAATGTGCCAGGCTTTGGGAAAAAAAAAATTTAAGAAGAAAAACATTGGCACTTAAAAAGTCATGCAAAGCATATAGCAAACCATGGTGCGTATTCAGTGCCAGTACATAGTTTGTTTCATCCCAGTGTCATTCCCCCAGACTTATAGAAGTATTTGTTAATAAACAACACCCAAAGGAGAGAAAGTAGAGCAGTACGTGCTTTGGGTATTTTCACATACTTCCATGTGATTGAGCTACAGGTTTTTTGACAAGCTAGTTTGTGGTTGCATGTCTTCTTTTGGCCGGCTTAAGAGGTCACTGTCTGTAGCTCCTTGTTCCCCACCCCATCTCTACCCAGCTACTCTGTTTGCTGAGTTGGTTGTCTGGGCTCTTCATAACCTCTTTGGGCTTGTCTCTTTGGTGGGAGAGCTTGGCAACACCCTATCAGGAGAAGTGAGGGAACAGTGCCGGCAGGGAGGCTGTGTCAGAGCTGGGGCTGGTAATTTTGTCCTTCAGCTCAGGAGTAGCAGTAAGAGGTGGCACAGGCATAGTCTTGCTTCTGGTCTGAGCCACACTCAGCTCCCTAGACCATTGCAGTCGAGAAGGAGAACATCACTAGAGTCATAATTGTCATGGGCTAAAGCTGTGCTCATAGCCTTTTACCAGAGCTCAGGCTAGTGGCTAGTTTGTGGTGAGTTGGTCACAATCAGGTGACTTTACTTACTGGATTGTGTTTCCTGTTAGGTCTTGATCAACTTTCTAGGTACACTCACCCCTGCCTATTCCATGTGTATTAAATATCCCTACTGGACTGCCAGGAATCCAGTGTTACCCATTCAAATGTGCAAGAACAGCATCATGTAGGAGCTTCTCATTTTACAGAGTGAATTTGCTTAGACTAGGAGTTCGTATCACAATTCAGACTTGTTTGGTATCCAACATCACAGTGAGCTGAGCCTTTTTGCAGCACGTGGCTATCACTCTGTGGAAAATCCTGGTGATTCATGGTTGGGTGACTGTGGAAGGCTTCTACTTTTTATCTAATCTGGAAATACCTGTCATTTATCTTCTCCAAACAACAAATTACTTACTTTATATTCAGTACAAATATAGAACTGGGAGGGCCAGCTGGGCTCCCTGACTCTGGTTCCACACAGTCCCAGGCAACCAAGTGATAGACTTTTATGGTTGAGAAAGGTCCATAGAGCATTTGCTTTTCCTATGTGTTATCTGCCTTTTACATAGATCTAATTGTTTGTTATTGCAAAATGACTACCTAAATAGGTATTGAGGCTTAGAAATTACAATTATTTAGCCTGACTTCCTCATAATGCTCTTACTAATGCTCATTCCTACAGTAGAGGAAATTAATCTTTGCTATTAATATTGTCTATTAAAGCCAGAATCCAGATCAGTCCATTTGCAGTCCTTATTAAATAAGGACCCCTGCTGGTCCTTATTAGATAGATGAAGGACCAGAGTGAAGTTCCTTGTTACTTAAATGAAACCCATGTTTAGCAAAGCTGTTAAATCACAGCTGAAGGCAGACATCTTGATGAATAAATCAGCATTCATGAATAAATAATTGATATGAGTGCTAAAATGGGATTCTCGTTTTCATGCTGTTTCTGTTCTTGGCCAAAAATCGAGACAGTCTGTGTGAGTGGCAGTGGTGGCCCTTGTGGTGGAAACAAGTAAGGTCAGGTTTCCAAAGGTGCAGATACAATTCTGGTAGGACCAACAGAATCATCTCAGTCTGTTGGAGGCTTCAGTTCCTTAAGTTTCAATGGTTTTGATGAGTTAAGGAGCTGGAATGAGCCTTACTAGCACATTTCCCATAGGACTTCAAATAACGTGAGTCAGGCCGGCTCTGGGAGGCATTTGCACTTTGATCTAACAGTTAAAGGCTCAGTGTCCCATTAGCAGTGTGTTGAAGACAGCTGCCTTTCCCTGTAATTGTTCTGGTTATTCACACCAGTGGAACTTTCATCAGCCAGCCTCTTCCTGGGGACAATTACTTCCCATTTTGCATTACCAACCTTAAGTAGGTTATGAGTCTTGCAGCATTTTGTGTACAAGGACACTGGAAAGTTTCAAGAAGAGCAATGCTTATGGGTGAATCTTTGTGGGTTTGTGAGCACAGTGGCTGTATCCAGCCTGAGAGAGAGAAGGAATCACATCCAGGGCTCATCTCGCAGAGAGACAGCTCCGGTATGTTTTTGTCTCCTGCCTAAGTGCTACACGGGACCCATAGGAACCATTCCGGCGTGCCATCTTGTTTTGCTAAATATTTAAAATACCTGTGGTTATGGGGAAATGCCAGTTCTGAAACACGCCACTTTAATAAAACAAGTGGTTTTTCAGATGTTGGGGATAAGGATGCCGCTGCTCCAAGAGCCCAAAGTGCTGGTATTCTTAAGAACTGCAGCCAGGCACTTACAATGCCCTTGTGTCTTAAAGCCACAGCAAAGGGCAGGAGCCGGTGCCACCCGGGAATCAAAGGCTGCCCTTCGTGCCAGCACAAAGCGGGCAGGCAGAGCCTCTGGAACACTCCTCGTGTCCAACAGGGCTCAGATGAGACTAAAGCGGTGCCAAGTTCTTGTTGTGGTTGGTTTTCTCCCTCTCACCTCACACAATGCTTTTGATAAGCATCAGTGCCAGTTGCTGTGTGTGAAGGGCCAGCACGTGGCATAACATACAGTCATCTGCAAAGATGCAGTGCTAGTACACTGGCAGAGAGAAAAAGCAGGATGGTGTCTTATTACAGGCCATTTTGGGGTTATATCTCCAGTTACATGAGCTCCTCACCCAGCATATATCGACCCAACTCCATCTGACTCAGGGGAGCTACGCTGATTTACACATGCTGGAACTCTGCTTTGGAGTTCTCTAGTATGAAGTTCTTCCCCCTCTAACTTCACTGGCTCATAACTTCAAGAATTTACAAAACCAGCTAACAAATATTTGCATATTATAAAACCAACAGCTATGGCCTGGAAGCAGACATTCCTGGAGTCCTGGGGCACACATTGCCTAAGCATGTAGCAAGGTAATTGCATGAGCCTTATAAAAACCCCTTGCTATCATCACAAGCTATCGTGTGAAATGCATTAAACAGCTCTCATGGTGTCTTGCCATGTAAAAGAAGCAGGTATTCTATGAGCAACCTCATAGAGAAGAAGAGAAGTTACATAAAATTTATAAGGAAATCTCTAAAAATCCAGTGTTGAGATGATATGGAAAGCTAAGGATTTGTATCCTGACCCAGAGTTCTGAAGTTAGCAGTGACCTTGCTCCGTGGCCTCTATCTTCCTTACAGCCTCTTCCTCTTCACAGCTGTTGCAGCAGCAGAATTTCCCTTGACAGCTTCTGCTTTCCCCACCAAATCTTGTTTCTTGCCAAGTGTCCCTGTTTTATTTTGGGCATGAAGCACCTCCCTGGGATAGAACCTATTATTTGGTAGTCACATCATGTATCTAGGACACACGTATTCCTACTCTCCTAAAAGACAGAATTATGCCTGGGATTCCCACATTATGGATGAAACTTCGTGCTGTAAAAGGGGTGGAGAAGCAGAGTAAGACTAAATTGTTCTACCTATTTCACAATTTTTTTTGCAGAATGGATTGGCTATATGTGTGGCAAGAACATTTCCTAGGTGAGGTTTAACAGATGTCCTGGGCAGACAAGCCCCTAATTTTGGACCTTGTAAGCCCTTCTGTACTTAGCTATGTGGCACCATGAAAACTGTGCTGTACAGAGGTAGCCCATAGGGCTCCTGACAGAGTTGGCTGGGAGATGCTTGGGGCTTGTGGAATCTCATTGCCCTTTGCACACAGCAGCTCCCCAGGCAGGGTTTGGAGAGTCCAAACAAGTCCACGATGAGACCTGGCCTACCTGGTACCCAAACTGGTGGCACACAGGTCTGTGCTGAAATCTGAGCAGAAGCAATGGACAAAAGGACATGATGTGCCATAAATGTTTTTCACTGTTGAACTCAGTCTTCCCTAAGGATGCTGCCCCATGGATCATCACATCCCAGCTATGCTCTGGCAGTAGATGAGCTAAATCCAACAATGTGGGCAGAATTTAGGCAGGAGTGGGCCCTGGGTCACCTCTGGCTTTGCTCTTTCAGCACAAAAATGCCTAAATACTGAAACTGAGGCACCTGCACAGGAAATCTGATGGCACAGGTGCTGCATGGGGAACCCAGGGGACAGTGTACCAGTGTCTTCTTCTACATATCCCCAGCGATGGGTTTGCTGTAGATGACACTAAAATATACGTGAAGGTGGCACCAGTGGGAGACGTTTGGTTTGGTCATACTCTATTCCCAAGTGATGCTAAAACTGGCTTCAGGCTTGCCAGATCCTTTTAGCTTAGAGGCCTCTGCCAGCTGTGCAAGGCTCAGCAAGGTTGATATTAACCTTTTTCAACCTTGAGAAGCCAAGTTTACTGGAGAAGTCTCATGGAGTTTGTACTGTGTACAAATGCTCCCGGTCAGCATTTTATCTTATTTTTTTCTCTTGGCTATCTCAGCTGGAAATGCTGTTGTTTTGAAGTTTCTTATAGAATTCCTTATTACTTACTTCTGTTGCTACAGGACTTCAAAGTTGCCATGCATGTTTTTTGCTCATTCATTTGCACTCTGAAGTTTTCTGGTCATGTCTGTGTGATGTATGTGTCCCCTTCATGGCATCTCTATCTCTGACCTACAGGTCAGACATTCTGGATTCTCATAGACTGGATTTCAAGGGGGTTGTAAAACCTGGCAAAAGCTGAAGGAGACCAAGACAAAAGATATATTGAAATCTATGCAGTCCCACAAAAAAAGCACGAATATTTTGCAGTAGTCCCAGAGGAAGATCATGCTCATCCAAAAATTCTTGCAGCAAATGCTGTTGTTCTCAGCAAACAAACAAAAAAAAACCAAAAAGAGAAAAACCTCTCTGCTTTTACTGATATACACACATGCTGGTTCCTCAGTGATTGGTAACAGCAAATAATGAGGTTGTAAAATGGCATTTATTTAACAGAGAAGTAGACTAAAGTTGAATTGGGTATCACCTGAATCAGCTATGCAAAACTTCCTCTGACTCAGCTCCGAGGCTGAAGTGGTGGAGGAGCACAGGGTGCTGTGCATGGCAGGTAATGTGCTGTGCTCAGGTAATCTTGCTGCCCTGAGCATTTTCGTGAGCACACATCCACAGCTCATTTCAGAATCTACTGACTGGATAGGCTTTTCTTTGAAATGCTTAAATTTTTTTTTTTTTTTTTTTTTTTTTTTTGGAGATGTTTTTTTTTTAAATTTTTAAATTTTTTTTTTTTTTTTTTTTTTTTTTTTTTTTTTACGTATTCTAGCATTTTAACATATTCTAGTCAAAACCGTGCTTTTATAAAGTATTTCAAAGGCTTTTCTTCCAAGATTTCCATTGACTGCAGCAGGCTTTGGCATGGACTCTAATTGTACAAAGCCCAGGACTATAAATATAGATTCCCAAGGACTTGACTGGAGGGAGTGACAGATGTATAGCTTGACTCCACGATCTGCCAGGGCAACATTTTCCAGAAGCAAAAAATGAGAATCATCTGTGTTAAATTTATCCACACTTGGACTTCTTTGGTACGTGCAGGAGGAAATCGCTGGGGAGCGCATGACTTTTTCATCTGCCAGTAGTGTAAAGTTTGTGCTCTGTCTTTGAGCAGTGCTGTTTATTACATTCCTTGGGTAAATTTTACCTCTGGTGCAAAATATATGAAACATCTTCACAAGGTAGAACGGAGGATCCACGGCATATGGTGAATAACTGTCTCTTCAGTGCCTGCTGTTGCTGTGTGCTCTTATGGCACAGTTAAATCTCCGATCCATATGGCCAATCTTGCTGTCTATTACACACACTCCCCAAGGACCTCATCTGGACCCCAGCAAAAACCTCCTCTTGGCCTCAGTGGCTTTGGAGCCAGGCTGAAGTGCACTGATCTCCCACTGACGCCCCGCTGCCTACCAGAGACCTTCTCGCTCTTGGGACTGGAGAGGAATCTTTTGTTTGACCTGGCTGACAGCTTGAGAGCAGGGCTACATTTTTTCCTTCATTTCTGGTGACCTTTGGGGCTGGAAGCATGTTTTGGACGTGAGCTCTCGGGTAGCTGAATGCTGTTTGCTCCTGCTGTGGTGGGGACGGAAACGTGTGTTTAGAGGGAAGTTCTGATTAGGATCATCAAAGTGTTTCCTTTCTTTAATTCAGGCAGACCTGCACAATGCAAGCTCTGCAAGCCAAAAAGCATGATTCAATGCTTTAATGATTATGAGAGGCGATGGGGATGGAATGCAATCACTCATTTTTCAAGGCATACTGGGAGGGAGATGCTCTGTACCAGCCTTGCTGGCGTAACCTTTCTTTCAGCACCCACTATGCCCTTCATCAGATGTAGGATACAGGGATAGATGGGACCTTGGCTTGACCCAGAACTGACACACTGATGCTTTTGTCAGTAGTTTGCAGCAATGAGTACTGGAGGCAGTTTGAGCTGATTGGCTGGAGCGCAGGGCTGAGTAATTCATGCATTCACAGCACAGGTTAGCAGGAAGGCCCTGGGCAAATCCCGCAATTGCACCTCCTCTCATTTTCCCCATATGTCAGAGGGAATACTAGCACTGAGCTTGCCTGCCTTGCAAAGGTACCCTTGCAGGGCCTGAGTCATTTGGGAGTGGGACAAGCTCTGTGTGGTGCCACTGGTCCCAACACAGTTGTCTGGTGGTTACTGAGAGGAGGCCATGGCCAGCTGATGGTAGAGCTTTGAAGATGCAAAGATCCAGTGCTAACATTAAATCACAGGGGTTGACACACCTTCACAAAACCTGTATTTTAGGGTTTCCTGATGAGCAAGGGAAAGTGAATGCCTCTCTGGAGGGTCCAAGCTCAATTCCCTCCTCCCCCATCCCCAAACCATCTCCTTTCTCCTGTGCTTGTGGGAAGAAGAGGCTGCAGGCTAGCGGTGGCTGGCTGGCTGGGAGTTGTTCCAGCAGTGGGGAGCGCTCATCTGGCAGCATGCTGACAGTTCAGAGCTGGAGGACTGTCCCCCGGGAACCACTGCCAGATGGCTGGGATTAGAGTATCCCTCTGGAGGTTTTAGCCCCTGCTGGGGTGGTGGAGGAAGCTGGGCCTGGAGCTAAGCAGGACAAAGATGTTTTCCACTGGTTTAGCTGGGAGGGCTTCAGGACGGGAGGGAACTGTCACCCACTGTGTTCCTGAGGCTATTAGATAGGGAATAGCTGCATGGGCACAGAGAGGAGCATTGGTGCTGGGTACTCTGGGAATACCAAGCTTGAACTACTCTGTGTGTAAACGTAATTCTTGCATCAGTGATGGTTGGCCCTGGAACGTGTCACAGCGAAGCTGTTTTTCAAAGGACTGGAGGTTCATTTACCAAATGCAAGGGTGCTCTAATGAAAAGGCATGTGCTGAAATACTGCCTCCCCTAGCCTCCTCTGGGCTGCTATTCATGATTTTACTTGAAGGGAGAAGTTACTGTGCTGCCCTCCACTCCTTCTGTGCTGAAAGATTGCTGGACCTTTGCGAGATGGAGCTGCCTGCATGGCCAGCCAGGCCCTCATCCTTTCCTCTCCCTGACTTTGACCTTGCTGGCTCTGGGCTCCAGCATGGGTTTATTGGTCCTGTACTCAAATGCCACATTCCACAAAAGATGAAGCCTGCAGACATACTCTCTGCAGAGGAAGGAAAGGGCTGCCTTTGTGACTGGGGCCCTGGATTGGCATTCAGAAATTGTTCTGTTACAGCACTGCTCTGTAGTGTCAAGCATGCTGTTTACTTGCTGAGCTTCCTCTGCCCATCTGCTTTGGCACAGGGAGTGGAGAATGAGAAATCTGCTGTTGAAACTCTGGGCCTCCTGCACTGGGTCACAGTTTTCAGGCATGTATGTGATGTGATGATGAGTATGGACCTGCTAGTGGAGGGAGGAAGGGCAACCAGCAGGGCTGAAGCCTTCCCCCTCCTGATGCTGCGTGTGTGTTTCTGAATCCCATGGCACCATCACAGCCATCTGGTTTGTGACAGCTCAGTCACAACTACAACCACCATGTTGGGGACTAGAAAGTTTCTGGACAGAGAGAGAGAGAGGATGGGCTTAAGGAAAATGTCACAGCTCTTGGCAAAATACCCTGACCTTTTATAGCCAATGCTGATGTGGTGAGTGAAGAAATTGCTTCACTGGACAAATATGAGTTTAAGGGAGGGGTTTAGGAGGACTGTCAGAAGGAACCTTACACAGACAAGAAGAAGAGGGCTTCCAGATGCCAAAGGCACAAAGAAGAAAGTGGGACAATGAAGGGATGTAGCTGCTGGATGAGAGGTTTTGCAGGACGAGAAGAGCTTGAGGCTTTGGGAAAGGGTGAAAGGGTAGAAGAGTACAACTCGCTCCCCTCTGGTGCTGTTCAGATCCCGCTGTAGTGCCTCATACAGTCTGGGTATCAGTGTGCCAAAGGCTTGCAGCTACTCAGTGAAAATAAGCACTGCATAAATGTAGGATCATTATTCACTCAGCATGTCGACTTGTTTAAATTTCGGTGAGGAGAGAGAGTATATTATAGTATTGTTATCCTATGCGGAGAGTTGTTCATGTTTAATTATAGTTCGTGAGAAATACAGACTCTTACAATGCATTGTCTGTTCAGACAGATATATACATCTTAGGGGAAGGTATAATAGTGCCATTATGCTATTCTTATAAAGTGCTAGAACAAAGCACACGTGCACATCTCCTCATATCCAGCAATAAAATAAACGCAGATGACTAAACATAGAAATGTATCCTACAAATGTGTATAGCAGCTCACCGTGAGCCAATGGGACTGATCTGTGCAAAGCCCTCAGGTATCTGTCCGTAAATAGATACCTCCACACCCCAAGGGTGACATTCTTGCAAAAGGGAATGTCTAGTATTTCCTGATTTACTTCCTCGGTCTTCAGAATCGCTATTCTTGCGTTTGGCAATAGACAATTCAGGGATAAACTGGGAGCCAAAAACCCAACGTGATTCAGGGGGGCGTTCTTCCTGCCCACTGTGGATGTTATTCACATCACCTCGCTCCTGACTGCTGAGAACTGCAGAAAATGAAATGTTGCCATCATCCTTTGTCCTGCAGGCAGCAATTTTCTGCCTGCCTGTGGGAAATAATCCTCTTTTAATTTAATTATTCATTTTTCAATTATTTAATGCAGTACTCTGGGATAGCAGCAAGGCTTCTGGTTAGTTTTCAAATCGTTGCCACCTCAGACAGTAGAGCACTGGGATCCAGCTCCCTGGGAGCAGGGATTTGTTGTGTTTGAGCCACTGCTTTCATTAGGAGGGGTACGCTGTCTCCTTTCTCTGGCACATCCCTCGGGAAGTTTCCGTGTGTTCTGCCAATCTGCTTAGGTCCCACGGAGGCTTGATCCTGCCTGGCCAAAGTCAATGGCTCTGCATGAGGACAGCTGAATGTGGCACCATCAGGAGTCCATCAGTGTTTCTTTTCCTTGGAGAGCCCCACGAGCACCCTCCCTGCTGCCAGTGACTGTGCTGAGCTTTAACATTTTCTAGTGTAGGAAAAGCAAATGCTGGCCCTCTGTGGTGGCACTTTACATTGCTCTGTGCTGGCCCAAGGATCAGTTCTTATGTCACTTGGGCCTTTACCAAGACTGATTTTCCACTCTGAGCTGTATCCTTGTTAGCTCCTGAATGGCATCAGCACTGATTTGGGGGGCAGGAGTCAGCTCTAAAAGATCACTGCATCAAATATAAGAGATGTTCATACAGTATTGAATGGGAAGAAGTTTAAAAGAAAAGAGGTCAGTTCTGCTGTCGCTTGTGCAGTTTTTGATAGATGTAACTCCATTCATTTCTGTGCAGCTAATTTTGTTCCATGTCAGCAAAAGTGAGAGCAGACTCAGGCCTTCCCCCTGTAACAGCTAAAGTGAAAAACATTTCTATTTTTAAAGCTGAAAGCACTTCTTACTTTTATTTATCTTGTGCCACTTTGCTGGCAGTGATGGTGTAAATGGCACAGAAAAGTTAAATGAACTATTCATGGGCACTGCTTATGACCCTAATGCTCACCCATCGTGACAGCCACCGGGCATTGCTTGGGCAGCAGAATCAAGGAAGCCTCAGTTCCTGGGCAAAGACAAGGCTGATGGTGTTCACCTCTTCCACCTTAAAGCTGCTAAAAGGGTCTCTCTGTTCTTTCTGGATGTCTGGTTTTGCACCGCTTCTGCATGCTTAACATCTCTAAGCTCTCTAGCCCTCTGTAAAATTCTATTTCCCCAATAAATGTAACTGAAAAAGAGAGCAGGTGTTTAGTGGGACAGCCTGCAGGACAAGTCCTTGCAGCTGACCCTGCATCCTCAGGGCTGGTGGTGGACTCTTTCCTGGTGAATTTGCAGGTGTTTTGGGATACAAGATTGTACTTCTTCAGCTCCATGTTGTAGTAAGTCCATTGGTATGGTGTCTCACAGAGACATTTTGTTCCCTCTCGCAGGAAGAAATCTCCCTCCAGCTAGGAAATTTATTCCCTGTAAAATTGAACAGGAGAATAAGATTTCCAGAGAGAGCCTGCAACTGTAATAAAGGATTATTGCCAATTTCTTTGGCCATGTGCACAGAGCTTGGCACTCAGGTAGCAGATTTTGTGTGTCCGAAACTCCACAGCTGGGTGCAGACAAATGTCAGGGTGCAAGGCCCTCACCCAGCAAGGAGTGGAGCTTTCAAGGATGCTCATTTCCAGCAGAAGATTTCCTTAGGGGTCCTGTGAGGACCTGCCACACAAATGAAGCAGGTCAGTGCCACAGTGCTAACCTCAGACCACTGTGTTTTGACCCAAATTTCCTGGGAGGCTGGTGGCTGAACATCTCACCTCTGCAAGGCAGAGAGAGGGGCACTTCTTTGTCTCCTTCACAGAGGGGCTGTTGGGCTGATTGCATTAAAGATTACCACACGCTCCAAGTGCTAGGGGAGCCATATGACTACCACGGGCTGGGATAAATATAAAATACTATAATTTAAAGGCCCTTGTCTTTCAGCTGCTAATGGCTTAATTAAACAATAACATCTAACAGATGTGCTTTTTCTCCTCCAGTAATTTACTCCATCTGTGTCAATATAACTAGGCCCAAATTAGTTCATCAAAGTGTAGATGTTAATGTCTTATTTCAGTTTTTATGTATCAATGTACATTTACATATATATTGTTTCATCTTGTGATGAGATGATTACCTCCTTAGAAGGAGGTATTGCACACTATGGAGTTTGAAGAGCCTCTCTTAGTTTGTAGAGTAAGAACAAAAAAACAAAACTCCAAAGATAAATGATACAGAGATACTTTGAAACTAAGATAAAATTAGGCACATTTATATTAAGGGGGTCACATATTGAATGGCAGGATCTGTGGCTCCGTGTTCCTTAGGACAGTGAATATTTTGTGACCCTTTGTTTCTGACACAGTTTTTCTCCTAACTTCACATTATCAGAAAAAGAAGCTTTCCTTGCTGCATGTGAAAGCAGATGACCATCTGAATTCTTGGAACATGTGTTGGGGGAATGGATAACCTAGACAAATCTGTGGAGAGCTTTGCTGGTTTATGAAACAGCTTTAATAGCATTAGAGATTAATATATCTCACTTGGTGGTTGTTATTACTACTTTAAAACACCCTTACTTGTGCTAAGTGCTTTCTCAAAGGTGCCTGGGACTTGTTGAAGACCCCGTGGGCTGTGACCTGGCTATTGCAAACCCTTCTGTGGGATGGATGCTCCATGTGGAAGCAGTCACACTGCTGGGGCAGCACGGCTGAAGGCAAGGAGTTCAGTAATACCTGCTGGATCCCTGTTGCTCTGCTTCCCAACACGTACTGCCTCCTCCATGCTGCTGTCTCAGCCTGCCTGGTAGTCGGGATGGGATGGGATGGGAGGGATGGGATGGGATGGGATGGGATGGGATGGGATGGGATGGGATGGGATGGGATGGGATGGGATGGGATGGGATGGGATGGGATGCTGCAGGGCACTGGACAGAGGCTGTGACCTCCTGCATGGGTGTGTGACAGGTCCCACCACCAGATACTCCCAGCCACGCCATTCCCTGTGAAGTCTGCAGGGTGTCCCAGAGCCAGCTAAGTGTACTGTGGGGCTGATGAGCAAGCACAGCGTGTTCCTGGCTGCTCCTGAGACTGGTCTTACAAGCTCTGCAGACTTCTCTACTGAATACAGCTGGGTGATGCCTGGGCAAGAACGCTCTCTGGTCCAGATCCTTTGTTTCCCTACACTGTGACCAGCTTCTTTTTAATGTTTTTGCTATGAATTCTTATGAACTGGCTGGGTTACTTGACTTTCCCCTAATTTAATTTGGACTAATTTAATTTTAATCTGTCTGTCTTCTCAGCATCCTATTAACCTTCCAATGAACTCTTCCTGTAAGGGGATTGGTGAAGGAGCCAGTCTACATCTGTTAAAATATTAGCCTGCTCTTTGGGTTGCAAAGCATTAGACAGCAGAAAATTTTGGCACAGCACACAGTCAGAGGGGATGATGGGTTATGATGTAAACTTATTCTCACTGCAGACCTCAGAAAAACTGGTGTAGTGTCTCCCCAGGTCCATAGGCCCTGGTGGTGTGGAAAGCATCTAGAGATGTGTCTACCATGAGACTACAAGCTCCTGGTTTGAGAGCACCAGACTGGGTGATTCTGCCCTTGCCAAAGGGGCATTGCAGACTCAGAGCAACAGGTATGTATAACCTGTACATGACAGGCTTGGAGCTGTAGCTCCCTAGTTTTAGCTCCTACTATACTGCCCAGTTTGCCATCTGCTTAAAAATTCCTTAGTCTCCTAATCAAATTCAGTTATGTACATATAGCTTGTCCTCAGTGTTAGCACCTGCCCAGGTAAATTTTTCTGACAATCAACCATGAAATACTCACAGCATTTTCTCAAAGGAGAGCCGAACTCTGCCAAGGTGGCAGCAAGACTCTCTTCTCAGGCACCTCCAAGTTTCAATTCTCTTCAAATTAAGGCAGTTTAGCTAAGAAAGATCCGGGGGAAATGTGATTATTTTGTATTTTTTGTGATCTGTGAGTAATTCCTCACTCATCACTGGGAAGAGAGCAAGGTGTCTAACTGGAGGACCTCAGCGTCACTGAAGTCAAGTGTTGCAGCCTTTGCCCTGTTTTGACATGGCAAAAATCCTCAATGACTGCATCCAAGTTCTGTCTGGTAAGAACTGACATGTTGGTCACTTCAGTTATTCAGAGTCTATTTCATCTCTTTAAAAATAGGTACACAATGAACCTGTCCATCAGCTATTAAAAGAATAGATATTTCTGAAAATCAGTGGGGCTCTGCCAGTGTTCTCTGGAAAACTCGTATGCCATTTGGCTTACGTAAATTTACATTCAGCCTTGCCAGGATTTCTCTCCCAAATATGCAGCTGATGCATTTGCCAATAGGACTGTTACACAGCCGTGAACAGGAGGAAAAGGGCTTTGGATTATCACAAATAGGGTGGAGAGTTCTTTATGAAATAGCCTTTTTACTAGGATGCAATCTGCAATCTGAAGTGGGGCATGGAGAGATGGGTGACTGATGTGTGACAGAGCTATAGCTCGATGCATTTGGCTGTGGAGGCAGCAGCACAGGGCCCAGGAGCTGACGGGTTGTCCCCATGGGGCTCTGCATGGGATCCTCAGCCCGAGCCTCCACTCTGCAGGACCAGAGCACCAAGATATGCTGCGTGAGGAAGGCAGCCCCTGCATGAGATGTGCAGGGCTTGTGCCACGCCCACATCCCATGTTTAAGCCAGGGCTTTAACACCCAGCTGCAGGCACCTGCCTATAGCACAGGTGCAGCCTTAATCTCAAAAGCAAAGTCTTCCCCTGCTTACTAAGGATAGTCGGCTCTGATCCTGCTAACACCCAGGGCTCTGACAGATGGGGTCTGGCAGCATTAGTGGTGGGGCTCAGGCTGTCATAAGGCCCCTGTTTCCCCATGCCAGGGTGTTCCCAAGCTTGACCAGGCAGGTCCTTACCCCACTGCGGCAATGCTGTCCTAACCTGCTGCTCATGACATCCCTCACTGGAGTCATCCCAGGCTCAAGCAGTGCTTTATCCAAAAGTGGACATTTTCAGGGCATGGAGAATGCAGCGAAGGCATTGCATGAGAACAGCCACCCCTTTTGCTAATGACTTCTAATACCTACTCCAGCTCTCCCTGGCTTTGTGATTTCTGTGCTTGTTTGTGTGTAGTGATCTCCAACAGGAACCAGCTGGCACCCTACTGCTCTTGAAGGATTAGAGCTCAGTCAAGAACAGGGCCCTGGCAAACCATCATCACAAAGTCAACCCCTCAGAGATTAGGAGCTGTTAAAAAGGACACAGCTCGTGCAGCTTTAATTGAACTGCCCCAACAATACACAGACTTTAATTACTAACATAATTGAGTGCACGTTCACCCAAATCTAATTTTTCTATGGGACTCTTGCCATCATGGGTGCATAGGATAGAAATCCAAACTAGCCACTATTGAATATAGTATTTTCCATTTCCCCAACCTGCCTCTCCCTTACCTTTCAGTTCAGTTTCATTCTTTTCTGCCCGAGCAATTCCAATTCTCATTCAATTCCTCATCCGTTTTCCCTCCATCACTGCCTGCCTGCCACCTGCAACCTCCCGAGTCACTCCCAGTGTTTGCGGCTGTGACAAGCTTTCTCAGCTCCCTTCGGGATCAGGTTTGCCCACATTAGTCTGCTGCAGTCTGATGAGTCCCCCTGGCTAAACCCAGTCACTTGGTGTCTCTTCTTTCACCCAGCATTCTGCAGCATCCACTGCCCGTGTGGCCTGTGCAGGTCAGCGGGACATGCAGTGCCAGGGGAGAAACAGGCTGGAGCCTGGAGGGATGAAGGACCTCAAAGATCATCTTCTACTTCAAAATTACCTTCCCTTAAAGCAAGCCTGTGTAAATTAGGAGTAAACAAAAAGCACTTGTTTGCTGTCTGTTTAAGTGTTCTTCACTCGGGCAGGAGTCATCAAACCACCTGCCACTGCTCACCCCTCTGGTTCAGTGAGGTGGGTATTCCATGGACACGGCTCAAAGCCACTCTTACCTGTCTAGCCAGAAAAGAGTGTCAGACAACAATTTCTCAGAGGCTTATTTAAGCTATAAGCAAATGACTAATCTATTGTGGAGCAAAACACTTGCTTCCTCATTGTGGCCACATAGGCAGATCCCAGACCAAGGACCTTCCCTCGTGTGCGTGACAAAACCATGTAACTGGAATTATTTTGCTCACATATGTGCTTGCCAGAGGTTAATGTGTGTGTCTTATACACAGCTTTTGTCTGAAAGCAAACACAGTGGCAAGCCCCCCTTCTCCAAGCAGGAATGGGTTTGGAGGGGTTGTCCCCTGGCTCTGCCTTTTGTGGGATGTGGTGATTCCAGACCACCTTGGTCCATCATCTGCTCTGTGTCCTCATTCCTTCACGTGGTTGCTCTGAGCATCCTTTTGCTCTGTGTTTGTTAGCAGGGTGAGAAGAGGGAACTCTGAAGAAACTGTGCCTGTGCTTTCCATCCCAGTTTCATACTGGAGCCTGGGGAATTCTAGATGGAGACTCCAGAGCCAGGCAGTGGCACAGAGCAGCAAATTAGCATGATACTCAGGGAGGATGAAATTATTGGGGAATTCCTCCAAATTGCTGAAGTTCTTACATGCATCTGAACTGTACTCTTAACATATGGTCTTGTTTTCCAAAGGCTTATACCTAGCCCAAATTTGAGAAGATTTTCACAGGAACAGCAGAAGGCACACCCCAAAGGCCTCTTGCACCTGCCAAATTTCACAACTCTGCTCCAAACCATGGAAAAATAGAGCTCGTAAAGGTCACTGATATTTTTAGCCTTACTTTGTAAGGAAATACAGCTATGCAATCACTCTCTGCTTGCTCCTTTTGCATTCCCCGCTATTAGGTTGGAACCACTGGCCAGCCTCAGACAAATTTGATAGAGGAATGAAAGGCACAAAGTTACTGAGTTCCTACAAGTTTCATTAAAATAAGAGCTGAGCAAAGTAGAGGTCCCAATAACAGCAGCACCAAGAGGGAAACAGCAGATGCCCAGCCTTTAGTGGACAACAGATTAAATATCCTTCCTCTGCTTTGGCAATAGGTTCCCTTGAGGATATAGGGGATATATTTTGGTTGCGACATATGTTGGCATCTCGTAGCCTCTGGGGTCAGAGCCGATGGCTTCACAGGGAAGGGTCCATGGCTCTTTGTTGACCATATGAGATGCAGCAGCTGTCAGAGTCCCTGTAGCAATGTCCTCCGTGCAGCTTTGCAGGTGGTGTTAGGGTGAGCTCCTCTCACCCAGTGTTAGCCAGGTGTAGTCATAGATTTGGGTGTTTGTGTTAAATGAAACATCTTCTGTGATTTCTAGAACCTGAGGAATTTACTAAAATATTAGTCAATGTTTAAAAAGGGATGCCTGATATTTGAATAGCTGAATTTATTTGCATCCCTCAGTGTAAATATAGGCTAATTAGTTTCTCACTTTAATGACCCCCTGCATTTTATGTGGCATATAACATCCTGAGAGGACATAAAAGATGGCACAAAATATGAGGCTATTAAGGGAAAGATTTATTTGCAACATTTGAAGGAGGGTTTTGAACATGCAAGCAAGTCCCCCAGAGATCCCAAATCATCAGCAGTCCAGAGGCCCCAGGGGATGAGCCGAGTGAGTGACAATGTCCCTTGTCCCTGAGGGGCAGGCTGAGTGCAGGAAGCCTGCTGGGAGGACATGTGTTGAGGTGTAAAATAACTGCAGTCCTACCTCTTCAGGGTGTGCAGTGCCTCAAAACCAGGAATAAAGAGAGCACAGCAACAATGAGGGGCTTTTAACAGAACAACAGGCAGGTCAGTGAACAGGAGGAGGAAGAACTCAGGAGGCATCCAAGTGTGGAGGTGGTCCAGTCTAGCTGATGCATATGCCTGTGGGGCTCTGCCAGGATCTCCTAGGATATTAAATTGCAAATATGGTTCTTACTGGACTAGTTCACCTCACAGGCTGGATGTGGGCATGGGTTACCTGCCTTGTCTGGCCCTCAGATATGTGGGTTTATGCTTGGCTTTGCTCAACTGAGTATTTTTTGCTCAGGTGCAGGTCACCAGTTGATGCTGATATGAGCTATCCTTTCTTTGTTTCTGCTGTATCCCTCAACATCTGTGTCATATACAATCATCATCAGTGGTGATTTTTGGTTTTCTTCTAAGATATTACGAAAAATATTTGCTGTAATAGACACAAACTATGTGATCATCGAAGTGGCTCGCATACAATGCACACAAGAGATGATTCCTATTCACTATTTATTTTAAGATGTAGACATTAAGCAGCTTGTAGTTGCTTAATTTATTTTAATATTGACACATTGATTTCATGCCGTTCTGGTTTCTAAGCCAGTGTCACGCAGTACCAAGTCCAAGGCTTTTTATCTCTTTCAGCAAAATTTATCATCTCATCAAAGGCATCCGGTTAGTTTGACAAAGTACATTTTACATAAACCAGTGTGAACTGGCATCGTTTTTAGTGACCTCCTTTAGTGCTTAGAGCACTGTGACATCTGTTGCATTATTTGGCCTGTATATTGGCCTCACTTCATTAGTTTGAATCTTAACC
The DNA here is from genome assembly GCA_013400415.1 of Scytalopus superciliaris. Lineage (NCBI taxonomy): Eukaryota > Metazoa > Chordata > Aves > Passeriformes > Rhinocryptidae > Scytalopus > Scytalopus superciliaris. The sequence goes on along the minus strand of VXBX01000774.1, from coordinate 404,221 downwards.
CTGTCCTGCAATAAAACCCTGAAGCAGTTAATGTGGGAGTCATGCCAGTTTATATAGAAGCTACCTGCATAATTTCCATTCTTGCAGTTTCCTCATTTTATTCCACTCCTAATCCAAAAGTAAATGACAAATTTTGAAATATCTCCTGAAATTTAAAAAATTTTAAAATTCCCTTTTCAAGTGTATTTTGGTTTAATCGAGCCTGCTAGCTCTGTTCCCAGTTTGGGTGCACTAAATCCCAGCAGCAGGGAAGACCAGCTTGCTGTGCATCCTTTCCCAGTGAGTGACCCACAGAGCTGTGCAGCGCTGGCATCCTGCAGCAGGTCTGCCCCTATGCTCACAGGGAAGAGAAGGGTCCTTTGGAGGGGAAAGGAGACAATCCTGTGCACTCGGTGTTTATAACAATTAGGGAAACATCAGTGTTTCTGTCCAAAGAGGAAGTGGGTAAAGAGGGTGACTCAGGTTTCCTGAGCTGACCTCAGTTTATACCACCGTTTTTCACAGCCTCAGAGGAAAGAATCCCACTTCTTCCTTTGAAAAATCCCTCTCCTACTACGGAAGATTTCGGATTACTTTTTCCTGAAAGCCGCATGTATTTCACTGAATGTCTATCATGTTATTGCTTGGCCTGATAATCTAGATACTTTGTCTCCTTGACAACAGACAACATCCAGAGTGGAGTACCCCTCTGTCACCAGATGCTGCCGGGATCTCGCTGCCCCACGGGCAGGGGCATTCAGCCTGGAGTGGGGCGTGAGGAACCTGTTAGGACGGTGCCTGCAAGGGGAGGGAGGCAGTCAGTAGCCAGCCTGTCTTCATCCCTGCTGTTCTCAGCCCCAGGTAATTCTCAAAAGCCATGAACCACAACAAAATTGACTTTTCTGCTTTTCAGAAATGTGAAAACTCAGTGTGATGGAATAATTACGCAGCTGATTAAAGGGGAAGATTACACATTAACAAAGGGAGATAAGCACCTAATTTCCAGCTTTATTGCATTTCAAACTTGAATGTATTGGTTCCAAAGGTGGCTGCAGACTTATTTGCCTTTCTACATATGTAAGTACATAATATACATATGTACGATTACAATCTCATGCCCTGCTTTAATAAGATACTTAATTGCTTTCTGGCCCCACCTCAAGCTGCCTAAATTCATTTCACAGGAAAAAGATTATTTGCTGTTGGCCTTTAGGAAGTAAATTGCCTGCCATCCTTAATCTGGGTAATAAAAGGTGCTGCATCAGCCTGCTCGCAGTTCTGCATGTTGCATCTGCTTCCACACAAAGTAGTACTGACAGCTATTTTCCTCGTGCCATCCCCAGCAAATGGAGTGACTCTGTAATGGAAAATGTAAACCCCACAGACTTGATGAGAGTTGAATTCCATGACTTTCACTGCTCTTGCTGCGACACTAAGTAAATTATTTGCATATGACATTTGCATTAGATATTGCATTCTAATAAATGATAAATATACAGATGCAACACCCTGATCAACTCACATGTTGGCATATATGCCTACTTGCACACAAAAGCACCCACGCACACACCTGTACATCCACGTATCTGCAATCACAGAAACCATGGCGGTTCATGCCAATAGGCTTTTCCACCGAATGCTTATACATGAGGATACAAACTGAGCCAGAAAGGGGGAAATACACCTAAAAGAGAACAAGGGACCAGTGTTGAGGTTGGATTTTTCCAAGAAGAGTCATTGATGTGATGTTTTTCATTATAGGAGAACACCAAGGAGGCAGGACTGACCAAGGACAGGGGAACATGGACCCTCTTCACTCTTATCACTTTCCCATGGGGGACTGTGGGGATGTAAAGGGCCCATCGTGGTACAAACGTGGCCAGGCAACTCCCAGAACATCAAGTGTGAGGTTGCAAAGAGTAGAATGCACATTGCATCCTTTAAAAGTAATCCAGTGAGAGGAAGGGTCTCCTGAAGGGTAATCTCCTTGGGGCACACGCTGTGCATCTGTGCTTAAGCATTTAGGTGTCTGGGACTGTCTTTGGTGGAAGAACACATGGCATTAAAAGCTTCCAGACTGCATTTTCTTTTTTTTTTTCATATCAGGAGGAAGAGGAAGGATGTGACATTTTTGCTCTGATAAATATCAGACACATTCCACATTCAAATTGCCAGAAAGTAAGAACAATGCCAGCAAATGTCAGTGCAGATTTTGCCATAGCCTCCTTTTGTACTGGTTTTGTTCAACACCCCATCAAGTGAACAGCTAGAAAGTGCATGAAATCATGAGAGGTGGGACGTGGTCAGGATTGGGACACAACCTTCAGCAGAGAATGTTGGTCAAGGTTGATCCCCAACACCAGCAGACACAGAGGGGTATTGAATAGATTATGTGTGGGTTCGGTCTTCAATGTACCTCACAGCTGGTCGCTATTTAAATCCAGGCAGATATGAAAACATATGGGATATTGCCAGCCTGCCTAGTTTAATGACGGTAAAATATCATTCCTCACTCAAGCAGTGGGGGGTGGGCAGCTTCTCAAAGGCAGGAGGTAAAAGCAGTAATTAAAGTAAATTGTAATACACTGATGAGCTCAGGAACAGCAAGGCAAGAGGGAAGGTGGGGTGCCCAGCAGGGGAGTGCTGCCTCTGCTCCTCGTGAGAGGGAAGAGATGTATCCCACCTCTCTCCAGCCTGTTTTATCTGCCTGGAAGAAGAATCCTTTGCCCAGGATATGAAGTAAAAGATCTCTCTTATTGTTCCTGAGCCTCTGTCTAGTACAGGTTCTCTGTTTTCTTTCTGGGTGCTGCAGGGCAATGGCTGAGAAACTGAGGCCATCACACTGCTTCTTCTTCTTCACTTGTGCTGGTCTCCAAGATGGACCAAGTGATCCCTGATGCTACTCAGTCATGCCAGGAGCTGGACTCAAACCGTCTTGAGCTGCCAGTGTACTCACAGTCACATCCAGCAGCAGCTCCTCCATGGCTGAGCATGCATCAATGGGACAACAGTGAAATTTTCCATGTACAAGGCAATGCTGTGCATGACACAATAACCTCTGACAGATCATCCCAATGATGTGGCTCTTCTACCTGTACCTGCACTGATTCATTGTTGAGTGCCTCAGGTAGATCAACATGGCTAGTGCTGCTCTGCTGGGGGAATCAAGGCAGAGAGAAATAGGGGATAGCTTCTGTGGGAGAATGGGATGGACAGACTAGAGCATATCAGCCTGGAAGTGAGATGGCCGCAGGGCAAGGGTGAGCATGCAAGAGGTCTGTGAAAGAAAGACTAGTGGGAGGAAACTTTAATTCCTTCTCACCAGACTCAAAGTCATAGTGTAAATTTATTAGGCAGAATGTTTAGAAGAAGCAGGGGAAAATCGTGTTTCAACACTTAGTTGCCATTTGAGAGTGTTGGCACAGAGTGGTGTAGGGTTCGAGAGCTTTGTCAGGGGTCAGAAAGCAGCCAGACAAACTCAAGAAACTAAAGTCCTTCAAGGGCTGCCAAACACAAGGATGTCATCTCAGGAAGGTGAAGTCGATGAGCCACTGGATGGGATTGTCCTGGGGCAGATTCATTGCTTGTGTGCCCTTTCCTTGTGCCCTCCCCAGACATCTGCTCCAGCTGCTGGGCAGGGGCTGGCTGCCCAGGATGGCTGTTTTCTCTTCTTGCAGCCTGCTGTGCTGTTTTGACATTCCTGCTGAGTGAATCACCTCAGCCAACTTTGCCTCACAGAATTAGACATGGAAAGGGCAGAAGCTGAAGGTACCCAGAGCATTCAGCCCATCAGCCCAGTGGGGAAGGTCCCCCTTGAGCTACAAGTCCCACGCTTCAGGGAGGCTTGAGTGTATTTACATCCATGCTGCACATGCAGGCTGCAGGGAGTGATTGACTGCTAATGATACTCTAGAATATACTGTACATATTTGTCACAGAGCTCCTGACTTGCTCTGGCCCTGTTTTCACACTTCAGCAGTAAGGTAGTCTCAGTTTTGCCATGGAATATTTTGCATCTTGTAAATGATTAATGGCAGATTAAAAAACAAAAAACAAAACAAACAAACAAACAAACAAAAAACAAACAAACAAAAAAAAAACACAAAAAAACCCAAAACAAAACAAAACAAAAAACCCAAATCAATAAACCACATTAAATGTGAATTTTAGAGTTTCTCATCTGGACCCTTTCAATGCCATTTCATTGTGCAGCTTGGTGGCACTTAAAAAAAAATATTTAATGAAAACTTTCTAGTATTGCCACAGCTCCCCATTCCTGTAGCTCCAGGCTGAGGAACACCAAGGCTACAAGGAACCCCGAGCTTGACTAAGCTCACCGGGACAGAAAACCAGAAAATTCTGTGGCTTGCTGTTCAGACCTGCTGCCCCCTAACAGCAAGGAACCTGGTTTTAATTTTAGAGGTGCAAATTAAGCCATATGGGAACAAATTGTGAACAAAACCTAAACAACACAGGTAAAAGTCCTGAAAATGAAAACAGAGGAAAGGTGAGGCAAGGCAGGCTGTGCTGCATGGGAAGAGGCTACGCAGAGCTTTTGCTGCAGGAGCCCCTGGAGCCTGCTCCCTGGGGAGCCAGCTGCTCCCTGGGAGCACTTGCCTGGGTGCTGGCTGGCTTATCATGTTCCCAGGGGCTTTAATTGTGCTGTGTCTTGGATTTTCCTCCTTCCTCTCCCTCTTTCTCACAAGTGAGTCGCCCAGGACACATAAGGGGTCACGAGGAGACGCACACTGCGTTGGCAAACCCCCGGGGAGCCCTGCAGGGTGGAGGTGGAGCAGTGAGTCTCTGGGCTTTACCCTTTATCTCTGCAGGTACAGCAGCCACGTCTGGCCAAGGGCTGGCTGAAGCCATCATTTCAAAATCACCCTGGAAAGGTAATGGTGCTGCATGGCAAAACCCTTGCTCAGGACTTGGCTGTCTCCTCCAGCTGTTGTCTCCGTGTCTGGGCTGGAAGATCCAGGGGCACTGGGAGCTGCTGGAGGGGCAGAGGAGGCCCAAGGGATGCTTTTTTTCCCACTCCCAAGCCTGCAGGGGAGGTGGGTTGGGGTGTGCCCTTCTGTGGTCACACCATCCCCTTCATCATGCATGTCCTTGACTCGGACCCCTCGGGACCTCCTTGCGAAGGGGGCTGGGGATGCTGGGCTCATCGCTGGCCTACCAGTGCTCGCTAATTGGGCTAATGTCTTGCCCAGTGGCCAAAGTGGAGGTGAAAGGGGACAGATTTGTCGTTACCAACTTCACTGAGCACAGGGGAGGCCTGGGGGCTGCTGGCAAGGCTGCTGTGCTTGGGGCACACCAAGTGGTGCGGGGTCCCAAGCTTTGAAGGGAGGATCACCTGCACCCCTTTGCACTGGGGCTCAGCTTCAACTTTATAATCTTCAATCTAAGAAAAGCATCTTTCCTTTGGTTTATGCTGGAGATGGGCTCAGACTGAAGCTCTGGGTGCACACTCCATCTCAAATTTGGTATGAAATGCAAATCTGTGGTTCCCAGGCTTCAGCATTACCTGGGACTGCAGCAGCATTCCAGACTCAGGCATCAGCAATGCTGCGAGTGCCTGGAGCCAGATCTGGAGAGCTGTTTGCATCTTGGGTCTCGTTACTTAGTTTATTCTTAATGAGAGCCGGAGTTTGCCTGTGTATGTAAATCACTGTGATTATTGTAGTTTTACTACAGCACCATCTGTTTTCTTGGGATTTTGTGGTAATAAAAATAGTTGTCACCATGAGCGTGTGTGTGTGTGTGTGTATGATCAGGTATCCTCAGCTCTCTGCAGGCAGCAACCCACTGTAGATGATATAATAATCCAAAAACCTCTGAATTTGGAAGCAGTGCACATCCACAGGTGAGCACAGAAGGTGACAGACCTGATTTGTTTCAAGACAGTGACTGGAGTATTCCTTAAAAGGAGTCTCTGTTTCCAGACACCCCTTGCTCATAATGAAACCATCTCCTGTGGTAAGAGTAGCCTGATGCTGAGGATTCTTCTGCCCCAAAAGCCTTCTATTTTAATGCCTTTATTACTAGCATAAAAGAAGGGATGGTTATTGATTCCCCCAGTTCAGGACAGCTTTTTCTTTTTGCTCCAGCCCAGGCAAGCAGGTTTCTATCCCCAAAATGGGCATTTGTACCAGGATTGGAGCAGCAGCAGGCAACGGGCAGAAACACTGGGTGCACTCAGGGCTTAGAGCATGCTGAGCAAAGCAGGGCAACATTGGCCCTGGTAAGAGCAGCAAGTTGTGGATTCTGGAGAAAGAGCACAAAGCCCTGTTGTTGGAGACAAGTTTGAGAGGAGTGAAGGAATAAATCTGTTAAAGAGCAAGGTTTTGTATATCCAACAGAAATAACATTTCAGACCTGCAGTAACACACAGCATTAAACTGAGCAGAGTGTTCGAGCTGCTAATATATCTCATCGTCATGTTTCTTCTAGGCTTGCTTTGTGCTAAAGGGATGCTGTCAGAGAGCCTAAGCCAAAACCTTCAGGTTTATAAAACAATTTTTTTGTTTTATTATTTCAATAAAATAAAATGTCCACTGCTTGTTTAAACATTGCTTGTTTATTTGCTGGCTAGTACTAGGCAGAGAAACAAAGCAGGGCTCTCTGACGCAGGAGGAGCAGAGTACATCAATGACAACTGCACATCCTTGTCTCAACCAAGCATGATCCCACCGCCTGAGTTCTGGAATGTGCTTGGAATAAAAGCACACCCAGGTCTGAAGGGCAGCTCAGGTGACAGGAGAAAAGGAGTTAAAGTGCTTTCATCTCCTCCACGGCTTTAGCAGAAGGTCTCACTGTTTGATAATATTCTACATATCTCAAAATACAACTGCTCTGTTGAAGAAGTTCAGGGTTATTTTAAGGCATTTGGGTTTGTTTTTTTGTACCCAAAAGTTCTCTCCAGGACTACAAACAGAAGGCCAGCTGGAAAGCTTGGATTGTAAGTTTGTTTTGGATAGCCAGGGCTTCCTGGAGAGCTGGGGAGGCTTTGCCCCAGCCCCTGGTCCCCCAGCAAGGCTGTGGCACCAACAGCAGTGGTACTGGCTGTGCAGGCACCCCATATTGCGGGAACTTGGCCCCAGGTTTGGAGAGGGAGCCTTGGAGCATGTGCCTGCATGGCAGCCCCACTGAGGGGGTTATGCTTTGAGATGGTGAGATGCTGCTTTTCCCCCTCCCCGAAAGGACCAAAATGGAAACATCCTGATCTGATCTCCTGGGTTATCTTGCTGGGTTTTTTATGCTCCATGCTAACGCTGTGTTGGAGGTGTGGTTCTGTCACAGGGGCTGGTGTGTATCCACCGGGGTCACGCATGCAGCCTGCCATGCCCCGTGTCAGGGCAGGGGGACAGAAAGCTGTGTCTCCCATCTGCACATCTTACAGGGATTATTTACAGCCTTTTGAAGAGAGTCCAAAGATTTTTGTAATGATATTCAAAGTCTTTGAATCAGGTCTGGACCTCTGAGAAGCCAGGTGCTGCCCCTGGCAGGGTTTGTGAGCTCAGTGCAGAAATCGCTGTGTGAAGCTTTACAGCTGAGTTGTGAGGAGACAAAATCAGGTTACAGTGATGGTCTCTTCTGAACAGGGATGGGTCAGCAAGGGAGCAGGACAGAACCTGGCTTTGTAAAATCAGGGTATGGGAGAGTCTCTGCCACCCTACACAGTAGAAACCAGGATGTCCCTGAAGTGGCACCTCTTCCTGAGGACTCTTCGTTCCTCCAGTTTTGGCATACAGATGGGGATTTGCAGAGTATGTTGAAGACAGGAGCTGTAGGATGCCATGCAGTGTGGCCCTCCTTTGTGATTCTCCTTTCCTGAGCCTGGAGGGATAGCTTTGCTATCCTGCTTGGCCAAGCCAGGGCATGCAAGGAGAGGAGTGGAAGGGAGGAACTACCAAAGTCTGTTGCAGTGGCCCCACTTTTGCAGTCAATTAATAACAAGTCACATTTGAGCAGGCTGCAAACCAAAGGTTAAAGCTTTGCCAGAAGAGGAAAACCCTGCGGGAGCAGGTGGCGGGAGAGCTCACTGCAGGTACTCTCAGCTATGCTGGCCCACAAGCAGATGACACATGGGCTTCTGAATTAATGAATTTTGGGTTTAAGTAGGAGACATAAAGCACCATGGTGAATGGACCTGAGGTGCATGCCTGTAGTGATTTTCCCCCATGTGTTTCTGTGGGGCTGCACTAGGTGGTCACCTCCACTGTGATGTAGGTCCTTATCACACAGGGACATGAGCCCTGTGCTGCTTGCATGTTATACCACCTGCTTTGTGGTCACTACCTGCCAACAACAAGTGGGAGGTTTGTTATAAAATAGAGCTATTTTTAGACCAGGAGGCCAACTGCTGGCCACCTCCTGGTTACCTCCAGAGAGACAGGCAGACAGACACTGAATCCTTCTCCAACATCCCAGGCAGGTGGTGGGTAGGCAAAGAGGACTTTTCACCTTTAAACTTTTCCATTAAGTGTGCCCAGGTGACTCGCAGCAGTACAAGCTATTCCCAGCACAGGACGGGTGAGGACAGTGGTGGCACGGCTCCCTAGCAGCCCATAGCTGGCATAGCTTGGCCATGTGGGGAGCATGCTGCTCCAGCCCGGGCTCCTGCAGCAAGCATACTGCCCCCTGCTCCTCCTCACAGCGCCTGTTTTGTCCGCAGGCTAATATTTTCCATTCAGTGCATCCAAATAAAATACAGCCCAGCTGGGCTGGAGAGTCCTCTGAACCCTGACACCCTGGGGCTGCAAATATCCCCCACTCTGGCAAAGACCTGCAGCCAGGGCTCTGTGCTCCCCACCACGATCCCACAGCTGACAGTGGCTTTTTTGCCTCCTGTTCCTGCTAACACTGGCTCCTCCGGGTAGCCAGATGTGGGGAGGAAAGGACTGTGCTTTGCCCATCTGAGCTCTGGGATGCAGTGATGCCTCAGCCAGCCATGGAGCTGCCAGCTCTCCATACTGGCAACCAGGAAAGGCAGCAAGGGATGCAGGCGCCATCCGTCCCATGTGCTGCAGTACAAACCATCTGACTGGGGTTGTGTGCTTCTCTTTAAAACGGCTGGTGGAAAGGGAAGGCAAGATCTGAGGCTGACTATGGGCTGGGTCCCGTGGTGCATTTTCAGAAAGCGTGGTTTTGTTCATGGGAAATTTTCCCAACAGGCTCCCCCTCAGGTAGGAGGAGTGGCTTGAGGTGCCAGACAAAAGCAGGGGTGGCAGTGACAGCCTTGCTGAGCAGGAAGGCTGCAGGTGTGCAGCTGCAGAGCACAGTGAGCAGTTTAATAAGCTCCCTGTCCCTCACAGCGAGCTCAGGGCCAGCTCCCCAAAAGTGGCAGGCAGAGAGAGAAATCCGGAGTGCACAGTGCAGACCCCCATGGCACATCTGCCTGGCTATCATAGAGCAGCCCTGGAGCTGCTTCACGGCCTCACAATATTCTCAGAAGAGTGCAGGAAGAAAAATAAATATGCGCCAGGGAAGCAAAAGCTACAGTGGGGAGGGATGTTTGTATAAACACAACTAATTGCCCGGCCTGGCGGTGGCTCTGGTTTTGCCGTTCATGTCTTTTCTTTCCAGGTTCTGCCTATCCCAGACTGCAGGTGCAGCACAGCTTCCTGCAAAAAGCCGCAAAGCAGACCAGCAGCAAGAGGAAAACTTCCCCAAATGCCTCTCCCATGGCTCTGGAAGAGTTGCACGGCACGACCTTGACAGGGGCCGCCAAGAGAGGAGCCTTGCCACACGGCCAGGAAGCTGGCAAGCACAGCAGCAGCATCCACTCCTCCCCAAAGGCTTGTGGAGAAATTCCAGTCCTGGTTCTGTGCAGGATGTGAAGGATCCTGGTTACTAACACGGTTTGAATAATTGTGGCTGGAAAATCGCCCCATCACATGAGGGAAAGCACGGTGAAACAGAGACTGGAGGCAGAAAATAAGGAGCTGGGATAATTTTCTCAGCTAGCTGTAGGAGTGATTGCAAACTCTTTAAGAAGGCTGGTGGTGTTTAATGCGTGCCTTAATGATGTGGAAAAGAGGTGAGCAGTGAGGTGGCAAATCTGCAGATGGCCCCTTATTGTCGCAGTTGCTCGGGATAAGACTGCAAAAAGCATTTTTATGGCAAGCCCCCTGCCCAGGAACTTGGCCCCTGATTTGGAGTGGGGAGGTTCCACCCACTCGAGGCTTGCTGCTGGCACCCTTCATATCCTGGCTACAGCACATCAGGCAGCTGGCTTCAAATGCCACGTCTTTCAGATGGGTCCCAAAATAAAGTGTATGACAGCAAGTTTTGGAGTATTCCACCAGTCAGAGAGTGTGCAGCCTGGGGTGCAGTGCAAGCAAGTAATAGGCTTAGGGGCAGCTCTACAGGCAGATGGAGAACTGGGAATAAGGAGATGGGGAAGGTTTTCCTGGGGCATATGAATGAGGGCTGAATGAGGGGGGGTTCCCATATCCTTATCTCCTTAATCCTGTCCCAATATGTCCCTCATGCATCACCGGGAATCATAACAGGTGGTTTTGCTGGACCAGAAATGCCTGCTTTCCCATACGCTCTCGTATGTTCCCTATACAGTCGAGTGGTGGCCAAGGAGGGGTAGGATGGCATTCAGAGCGGGCTGCATGACACCGCCCATGTACTCATGGTGCCCCTTGCCAGGGCCCTGGGCTCTCTGGGCTGTCTGTGTGCTTCTCTCATGGACAGGGACTTGCTGCATGGGGCACATTNACACACATCTCTAAATAATGTATTTATATGCAGTGGGCATAAGTAACAGCCATAAAACATTGGAGAGAGGACTCAAACACTCTATGAAACAGGAAAAGGAGAGAGGAGAGGAGAAAGGAGAGGAAATTCAGTCTCTGTCAACAACAGATGCCAGAGCCTCCTAGAGCAGCCACAAATCCTGAGGGAAATGGCATCATAAGCCATTTCCTCTTGGACTAGAAAACAATAGCTTTGTTCTGAGCCTCTATTGCATCCATGAATAGGCTTAAATGAGGTGAACTGAACAAGACTCCAACATCCCCACATTTCCTAAAGACCTTGGTCAACCTGCCCTAAACTCAGGACCTGACTCTACAAGATGGGGAATTTACACCAACCAAAATCACAGTTTCAGTGGGACTAACCATGACCTCAGCAGCATGTGAGCCTGATGGACCAGGCTGTTTTATACAGCAGGCAATAAGGCTGTGGAAAACACTAAGTCTGGGTCTCATTGCACTTTTCACTTGCTTAAAAATGTTACAGTGTGTGCTAAGAAGCTGTGCTGAATGAAACCTGAGAAAAGCAGGTTGTAATGCCGTGGTGAGCGTGTTGGATGGTGTTATCTTGTACAGAGGGGGAGCTGTCAAAACTCAGAAAGATGAATTGTGTCTAACTTCAAAAAGCATGCCTTACCTTCACGTTTTCACATACATAATAGTGTCGTGGCAGCAGCAGTGAAGTGATAAAGCCGAGTCTCAAGCTAGCTCAGCAGGAATGAATAAATCTTCATAATTGACAGGCTGTAATAATAATAAATACTTGAAGAGTTTATTTCTCCCTATATCCAGTTAGAAAATGACTACATGGGAATCCTAGCCAGCAATTGGGACTCTTCTAAATAATTACCAAGTCAATTCACAACGTCTGCCAGCTCCAGCATCTCAATAATTAAAAAGATACCACTTGCAGCTAATGGTAAAGAGAACAGATGTTTCCCCTCAGAAGCTTTTACCTTCTTCTTTCCCATTGTTTCCACTGCCTTAAGCCATACTGTGCCTGAGTATCTCCCAGTTATGCTGGCATGCTTGTTCCAGCAGGTTGAGAGGCAAAGTCCTGTACCCCAGAGCACGTGAGGGGTGTATCTGCAGAAGCAAAGCTGGGTTTGTTGCACTGAAGGTGTTCCCTGTCATTAGCTGGAGGGTGAAGCAGCAACATGTTCTCAGTAAGTTGGCTTAAAGCCCTCATGCATTTTCCTGCTGGCACCCACCACTTGAATACCAGGCAGGATGAAACACACAGCCACGTGCCCAGGCTGGCCAGGGGAGGAACCTTCAAAGCTTTTCCCACATCAGTGTGGAGGTAGCTCATACACAAGACGGTGATTTGTTGTCTGCTAAAGGTTTGTACACTGCCCTTAGCACTGGCACGAATCTGGTCTGTGCACAACCCCTGCCTTCTCCAAGTGTGAATTTTGAGGCTTGTTCTTCCAGGCGTGGAATCATCTGCTCCATGGTGCTGTTTTGCTTTCCTCTGATATTACAGCTCTTCTGTGGCTCACTTTGCTCTGCTTGCTACTAAAACCACACAGTGTGTTATCAGCACTCAATAAATGCCTGTTATCTTGAGGTAGGATATAAGATACAAAATAAGAAAGTATCCTTTTTTTATTATTTGTTTGTTTGGGACTTAAAAGATGATTAATCTAGCAGAGCAGCTCAAAAGACAGCATGTTTGCTGCTCTTTAAAATTTATTTTTTATTCTGTGAAATGGGATCATTGCTGCTTGCTAGCATTTGATGTCATGAAAATGGTATCTGGAATGCTGCAGGTCAATAAAGGATGTTGGCAGCAAAGCTACAGACATTTCACACCTTTAAAAGGTTTCTTTCCATCCAAAGCATAAAATTTGGTAGGTTAAGGTTAAGGTAAAGCTTACGACAACATAGACTTCTGAATTTGCACAGAAGATGAACAGGGTTGCTGGGTTTGGTCTCTGCAAATTTAAGTCCTCATGCATCTGACAGGCAGCAGCATGGTAGTGCCATGGACACAGTCTTATGCTTGGCTGAACCCTTGATGACTGTGATACTTTCATTCCTGCTCTCCTTCTGGAGACAAATGTAAGCAGGTTCAAATTTAAGCTGTCCTAAATTGGTCTTGAGCTAGAGTAGTTAAGGTTCATAAGGAGATGGTGTGGCTAAAATTAGTTTCAACAGCTTTTGACTCCATGGGGCAGACATGCATTTATAGAGAGGCAGACAGGGGAGGTGAAGGCACAAATGAAGCATAGTAGTTAAAAGCCCATAAAACCAGACCAATAAAATCTGTCATGCACCTCTCTGTACAAATACTGCAGTCCAGAGCTGAAAGCAGGGAAGCTGCAAGGATTTCACCCAGCCAAAGATCCCTTTGCTTTCAAAGTAGGCAAACTACTAGCAGCTGTAACCAAAATGTCATGTTGGTCCGAGCACACAATTGCTCAAGGTCCCTCTAGGGCAGGCAGTGATCAAAAGAACAGCAATGGCAGCCAGTGACACAAACTGGGCCACAAGCAGTGACCAGACTTGGAGTGAGATCTGGCAGAAATTACAGCAGAAAGGCCGTAACTGGCAATGTGCAGGGGATGTAAGGGAGATAATGGGCAAGAGGAGTCAGAAAGGGGGCACAGCAACCTCTCCCCCCATGGTGACCGGCCACCAGCTCCACAGACAGTTGGCAGTGCCCATGTTAGGCTGTCCGGCTGCATGGCATGAGGGGCACCAGGGCTGGGGAGCAACACCACTGCCTAGACCCAGCCTATGGCAGAGGAGCCAGGAGTGGCTCCAGAACATTCATCTGACAACTTAGCTGAGCTTCCCTCCACAGACCCTGGCCTGATCAGGCCCTGTCTGACCTCCAGGTAAAGCTGTACAGACGCTTGCATCCTTCCTAAGGCAATCAGGGCTGGGCGAGGCCGGAATATCCTCATTTCCCTTTCATTGTCCAAATACCCTTTGCCCTGGAGGGGTTGCACAATTTCTGCCTTCTGGGACAGCTGGACAATATCCATCAGCCTGCCTTGGCTGTACTGCAGGGAGTATTTCCAAAAGCAGCCAAGTGACATAGGTGTTCATATCATCTTGCAAGTCAACAGGACTTGTGCTTCTTTGAAAACTTTCAGGCTACATAAGCAAAGACTTTTAGATGTTTTTAAAGTCATTCAGGAGGCACATAAATATTTGGTTAGGGTTAGTCCTCTTTCAGACAAATAAAACTACCTACAGGAACCCTCAAAGATGCTCACATTACGCCAAGGATCATTGTGGGGCTGATGTTTCCTCTGAAGGTTGCTTGTTTGATCTATTCACTGTTCTCATCCCTCTTCCCTCCTACTCTTCACCTCCTGCAGAGAAAAGTGGTGACATGATTTATTGATGTATTCCGAGGAATTTGAATATTTCCAACCAGCTACCTTGTTCCTGCTACCTGCTCCGACGACTGCTGTGCCTAGGGCTTCCGGAACAAAGGCTCAGGACAAATGAATCCTTGTCTTCACTTGCAAGAAAGGTTTAAAAAAGAATCACTTCCTTCTTCTATTATTTCCTTGTCTTGTTATTTTAATTTTTTCCCCCTGTGCAGACAGTAACATTAAGCCCACCAGAGAATGAATGAATATCAATGAGACAGGGCAAAGAAGGAATTTGCAGCAGTTCCTTCCTAAAGTTATCATGAAAATGCCTACAGGGAGGTGGCATTGCAGCAGGTGACACATGCACAGCACACGCACACCCACCAATTTTGGGAAACAACCACATTCACTGGAAAATGCCTCCTATGTGGGGAATTTTTTAAATGTTCATTCAAGTTCATGGTGCACTCACTCTTCTAGCAATTTCATATAGGAATGGCCTCCTTTCTGTTACAGATGTTGAGCCAGAGCCCAGGGATGCAACAGGCTGGAAACACTAGAAAGTTATACACAGGTCTGCTGTGAACTCCCAAATCAAGGACTGTTCCTAATCATAAATGCATTGCTCAGGAATTAAAGGGATTGATTCCTTGCTGGCAGGGAAGAGAAAATGTGTTTCTAAGAGAGGACAGAGAGGGAGAGACAGTATCTATCCCATCATGAACATCACACTGACTAAACCCTCCCTTCAAAGCTTCTGCAGCGGGAACTGGTGGCTCCCCAGATAATTTCTCAGTATTCACCACATCCCTCCTTTCCATAGTCCCTCAAAACAGGGGAGCAACAGTGGGAAGTTAGAGGACATGTTTGCCTTACAAAGGCTGTCCAGGTAGTATCTTGTTCTGGAGACTTTCATGGCCTTGGGTAAAGGAGGAGCAGCACAGCCCCAGCAAGGCGCAGTCTGGGAAGCAGAATTTTCCATGAAGCTGTGAGTAAAGAACCCCAGCCCTGCACTCCCCCTGCCAAAATATTCTCAAAAAATAGCCAGCTTTAAAAGGAAATTTGAGTTAGAAGCTAGATGATAGCACAGTCTTTCAAAAAATTTGAGTGCTAAGCCTTTTACTGCAAAGAAACGGCTCACAGCGGAGCAAACATTTTGCAAGCACTATGAGCATTTCTTGCAAGGTGAAAAACTTTCTCATGGAAATTTCTGATCGTGAAAACAGGCCCTTGTGACGGAGAAGCATAAACAGAACTGGCTTCCGCTTCTGGTTCTTCGCAATCTGCTCTCCACTCACCAGGCACGGGGGCAGGGTAGCTCCCAGAAGGGCTCTGCAAGGGCTCGTCAGCCCAAAGCTCTGCACAGCTGCCTCCTGGAAGCCACTGTGGGACACAGGGGACAGCAGTGGTGGTGCAGCACATCCCATGCTGGCAACGCTGTGCATGCAGCAGGCCAAGACATGGGTATCATACCTGTGAAGGCTTTGTGGGTGTGATGGGAAGAAAGGGGTGAGTGGTCATGGGTTGGTAAATAGAAATGAGCTGGATTACCAGGAAGGGGGAAAACTGTTAGGATCCACGAAGCACAACACAAATGCTTACCAGTGGCTGGTGTGAGGGGGCAGGATGCTGTTAAAAGAGGGGTAAAAGAGCTGCTGGGGAAAGGAGAAGGCCAGGAAGAAAGCCTGGAGAAGGATGACAGCATGCACAGATGCTCCTGCCAGCCGGTCATGCCACTTCTCTAATCCAAACGCTTCCTGCTGCTGCATCTGCTCCAAGTGTGAGGCTGGCTGTGAGTGCAACTGCAGCTTACTCTTGTAGCTCCAAGCAGAGGCCGAGGAGGCTGCAGGAGTGCATCAGTGGGCTGGGGGAGCACAGGAGTTGGGCAGGAGATGTTTGGTCTCTTGCAAACGAGTCCTCACATTAACTCTACAAGGCTGCTGGTCGGTGAGACGTTGTCAAGTTTTTGCAGAAGGCACAGCTGACTCCTACTTTGTATTGTAAATACTTGCCCTTCTCTGACCACGGTGGCAGCCCTGCTTTGTGGTCATCTATACCTAGAATGTTTTGAGCATTACTAGTTGCAAACAGCAATATAATTCTTGCTTCTGTCACGATCGAAAACCACCTTCCCTTCTTCTTTCCGAACTGCGCAATCACTGGAGAGCCAAGAAATGTTTTGTTGGCTTTTTATTTTATATGATAAAAAACTCAATGCTGCCCTCTGTCAGAAATGCAGCAGTACTGGTCTTCAACTGCTCGTCCTTAATTAACAAGTACTGTGTGTTCTTTCCGTGGCACAGCTTTTAACCATAAATCCCCCTCATCCCAGCCGAGCCTGCTCGTAAAGGCAAGGAGTGATCTGATTGCTGTCTGCTGCTCTATTTCATGTGCTAAACATCTGACAGTGATAAATAACGCACCTCAACTGCTCGGCTATTTATGGTGATGGCTAAGCTAAGGATGACTTCATGAAAAGAAGATATATTACTGCTCAGATTAAAAAATAATAATAATAATGCAGTTACTGCTTGTGTTTAGTGCAGTTTAAGTGGAAGAATGCATGGATGCTCTGTTAAATGCTGATTAACCTACGGTGTAAGGTAACTTCCCAGTTCATGAAGGCCAAGTTGAGGGCAAGCCCACCAGATATACTGGGAGCAAAACACCCTTCCAGTCTGGCACAGCCCCTCCCCAGCTGCTGTAGCTCAGTCCCATGCTATGTGGCTCTAAAATGTGTGTATGGTCTGTGCCTTCTGCCTGAGGCACAGGGCTTGTGCTCTCTGGACCTCTGCCCAGGGGTGGGTTTAACACACCAGGAGAAATGATTGCTTCTAAAGGGATAAATTACAAGTCTTAGCAATGCACTGATCAAATAAATAGATAAATCTGGAGTTGTTTGGTCTCAGTACACTGTGCTGTAGCTCAGCAATCAAAACGGAGTGTGGTGACAGGGGATACTGCCTGGCTGAATCACCTCTCAGCAGGGGCTGGCAAGATTTACACACTGAAGACTTACAGGTTGGTGCTGCCTGTAGCTCCCAGCGAGTGGGATGCATGTGTCAGGCACTCCACAGCTTCCCCCCGAGCACATCCAAGACACCTTTTCTATGGTACCGTGTCCCACAGGCACATGGGTCCCCAAGTGCCTGACAGCAGTGCAGGGGATCAAATGCCTGAGAGGGTGATGACAGCCTCCATTCTCCTTGCACCCCAACACATGTTGCCTTTGCACTCCCGCTGGGGTCACCATCATCCTATCCTTTCACCTGCCTGAGATGAGGTGGTACAGGGACCCCACCTTGTAGGCAACCTGCGGGCAGCCAAGCAGGGCTGCCCTCGAAGGCCACTTTGGACAGCATGGCCATACTTTCTAGCACAGTCTGGCAAGGCCAGCAGCCAAGGGAAGGGATTTTGCACTTGTAAAACAGCATGTCTGGTCTGCAGCCACAGGCACAAAGCACCAGGTTGTGTTGTTTTTCAGGTGAGTGTTGCCCTTGAGAAGGTGCAGAGGTCTGGGATGAATTTTCCTGACTGAAGACACTGCAGATATCACTTGGTTTCACAATGAATCACTGTAACTCAAGAAAGGCAATTCACCAGGGAAATCAAAAGGAGTAATTAAGAGAACATAGTAATTAAAAGTGTATCCTAAGAGATCCTGTACGTGCCATCCGCACCAGATGGAGAAGCATGCCTTTACCCACCCCAGGTTACACCAAGGCTGGGGAAAGCTGCAGCCCCAAAGTCGCCATGGTTACAGATGCACAAAACTGAGAGCGATGAGGCATCCTGCTCCGCCACAGCCACAGTCTACATCTTGAAGCTGCAACCATTTAATTGACCCCGGATTGTGCAATTCTAAAAGAAAGAACCCCAGAAAGTCCTAATATATTCAGGAATATATTCAGGAAGGAGACAGATTAGAGATTTTAATATATGCACACTGTTCAGGGTGTGGGGAGGAATAGATAATATGCTATTGGACTGTAAACCGGGGCAGTTATTATGCAGTCCTCATTCCATGTCCAGAACTACTGCTTAGATTTGTTTAGATCTGCTTAGATCACCTTCTGTCCTAGAGATGTCTGCATTTAACACACTGATGTATTACGTGTATTTGCATGCATGCATACTAAGATATAGTTGTACTACATCATAAGCCCTACGTACTAATTATCACATGCTAATGTAGCAAATTAACCATACATTAGTTTCCATCAAAAGCAGATTTCCTTTGCATATGAGGTGCCAGATACAACTTCATGTTGCCTCATCAGAGTGGAATGATGGGTGCATAATAACCTCTTGAATACACTTTCTATGTTATTTTTCTGACATAAATCCTAGTGATAAAAGCCTAAGAAGGCACCGAGGGTTTTAACTTCACAGTGTTTACTGCACACAATAAGGAAATTGGATTTCACTGTCTGAATGCATTCCCAAGGGCACACTGATACACAGTGTTTTTAGGGTAGTGGTAACAGTAAAATCCACCTCACTTTTCAGATTTCTTAAGGTGTCTTGTTATTTTTGCAAACACTGTCTTCATCTGATGCTGACAGGCTGCCACAGCAAACTTAGCAGGCAGTGTGTTGACTCTATAAGCAAGTCTATAGGCAGGAAGAAGTTGTTTGGAAACACAGGCTGTGTCTACAGCAGCAAGTAACTGACCAAAGGAAGGGCCAGAGCCAGGCCTCTTCTCTTATCCTGAGTATCCCAGTCCACAGGACTGTATCAACCCACCTTCCTTGTCCTGGTCACCGGAGAGCAAGAAGCTGTGCAGTGGAAGTGAGGAGGCTGTTCCTCCCTCCTCGAGCATGGGTACATGTGGGACAAGCAAATTACATACTCATCCTTGTGCTGTTTGCACAGATGTGGCTCCCAGGATGATTTAAGGCTTATCGAAGGTGCATGGATGGAAGTATGGCAACTTCCACTAGGCTACAGAGTTGATTGAATCTCACAGGCAGTTTATAGGAGCTCTTCTGAGCTGAGGCTGGCTCTCAGTGAATGTAACAGGATGGTTGGCCTTGCTTCTAGGAAGGGAAGGAACTAAACAGCAGTCTTTTTTTGCTCAAATATCTGAGCTGTAGTTTGATTTTAAAAATACAGGTTTGCAATTCCTAAGCTACAGACACTCAGTATAAAACATAAAACGTTTTTCCTTGGAAGCACTTGAAACACCTGCTCTATAGATAATAATGGAATACAACAGAGCAACCTGAGTTTCAGACACCCAATTTCAGTAAAGCAGTTACAAATAGTGGTTTGTAGGCAATGAAATTACTGTCAGCATTTGGCTCTAAAGGACTGTAAGTGCTGGGCTGGTAGTAGGACTCAGGCATTACATAAACCCTAATTAAAAAGGGAGTAATTTGCTTACCTGAACACGATTACACCTTAGTCATGTCACTGCCATCTCGGCTCCATTTCCCTGCAAGTAAGGTGGCCACAGTCTGTACTATCCACCATGATATGTGCCTGTGAGCATTTCGGTGTGAGCTGTGCTCATGGTGCCCTGCAGCAATCCATGGCCATGGTTTCCTTGGCCTGGATGGGACAGTGCGTGGGTTTCTTGGCAGCTGAAATGCCGAAAGTTTAACTTCCAGCTACTGAAGCTCCCTTCCTCTAAAATACAAGGTCTTGGAACCAGCCTTTTCTCAAATTTTTTTCTGAGCAGTCACTTTCCTCCATGCTGTGCAGTCATTTAATTGCCTGGAGCATCAAGCTGTCTGTGTGTCCTCCTCACATGGGTTCTTGCTGCTTGTATCAGCCTTGCTGCCTTTGCTGTCTCTTTGAGACATCTCTTTCCCCTGGAAATGTTCAAATATCAGTAGGGGGCATTATTGTCTGAAGTTGCCTGGCCTCAGATTGCCTGTGATTCCTTATTCCAGTCTTCCCCAGAAAGACTATGTCTGTGAGCAGATTGTGTGGTGACTAGAGAACTAAGACCACTTCGGTGGGTAATCCTACCAGGACTTAATGCTCTTAGAACCAAAGCGAAAGCTGAAAGGCTGGGACTATAACTATCATAGTCACACATTAAATCTACCACCTATTTGAAGACATACTCCGTAGCATGAATTTTCTATAACAGTCCCATGAGCAGAATCAGCTGTTTATAGCTCAGATGAGTTTTCCGTGCACCTTCTTGGCTAGGCTGAATATCACTATGTAAGAAGAAACAGAAGAGGAATCTACTGCAAGTTAGATCCAAAGACAGGAACACATCTAAAGGTTTCCACATAGATGAGAGGTATTTTGCAATTTTAATTTTAGAGCACTTAGATTATTACAAGAACCCAGAGTCCTTTCACTCACGAACTTTCACAATGTGTCAGCACTCAGTGTCTCTCCTCCAGACAGATTTTTTTCGCTAATCTTTGACTTTGGAACGGGTAAAGTCATCTTCAAACATGATCTACAGCAGTGCTCTGACATGAGCTTGTGCTTGTGCTCTGGATCCATTTCATCCACATACAGAGGAAGTAGCAGAGGGTTCCGTGTGCCACTAATACCCCAAAAATAGGACTTAGAGAGTCTCTTTGCAGACTTTGGCATTGAGACCACTAAAGGGGATGAGTTTCACTTCAAAATTGGTCTTCATCTTCAAGCTACAATGTGATTGTCACATCTGGGCTTTACTTACTAAAGATTTCTATTGCCGCCCTAGGACAAAAATACCAATCCAATAGCTTTCATCTTTCTAGCACCTCTGTCCCATCTCACTCCCCAGTCATATTCTGGAGTCTGCTCTGGGTAGAAGGATGTGCTGTAAGGAAGGCTGAACAGACAGCCTGGTGCTTCTTTAAACAGCTGTGTGTTTAATCACTAGCCTCTATTAAAAGAGTTGGATTAATTTTTATTGCATAACCTTCTCTGTGGAATAGCTCAGTCCTTCACACCAAGAAAGAGTAGAAACTCCTCCTTTCCTCCACCTCTGGTCCTGTATTTTGGTGAGACCCATCACATCTGCACCAGGCACAGTCAAGAAGGGCAGAGGATTATTCTGTGCCTTAAAGTGAATGCATTAGGGGATGCCAAACTCATCTGGGTTAGCACAGGAATTGCCATGAGAAGTAACACCTCAGGTCATCTCATCTGGTGCTCTTCACAAGAGAGGAACAACACCATCTGACTTGGAAAAAGAAGCAAGAAAACCTAGCAGTGCTGCTGGAAAGGTTAGCTTTGGGCTGAGACCATGAGGGCTGGCAGCTTCTAAATGCTTTGAGTGGTGCATTGCTGGTGAACATAACTCTTGGCTGCTCCAGCTCTCCATATGGCAGCAGCTTCTTTCAGGTTGATGATAAAGAAAGACAATGGGAAATACCAGAAAGCTGCAAACAATTCACACATTTAAGTCAAGCTTAAGTGAAAGAAGCAATTCCCAAAGTATTGGTTTGCATATTTACTGTATTGTCTGCATCCCATATGAAGAACTACTTGTTCCTGGCAGCATTCTTGTCTGTGAAACATAATAATTGCACTTACACTTCCTAAAAAAGTCCAGCACTTCACCTTGAAGAGCCCAAATGCCTTTAGCCAAACTCACCTGCTAGAAACTATTTTTGATGAAATATTTGAGAAGTCACAACAGACATCAGGTCTGACCTCAGGGTAAGCATCCCTTAAGGTGACACATCATTTCTGTGTGTGTAAAAGAAGATAAAAAGCTCTTTCACCACTGGGTGCTACTCTGTAAGCTAATCACTACGCTAATGTGCAGATGTTCTTTTGACACAACCTTTTCCATACTCCACACAGCAAGTCGCTTAGGTTTTCTGTGAAGAAAATGGAAAGAGACCCAGTGGGTGACTGAAGTACTGCATGTTTGTTATTATCCACCTCACTCATCATAACATCATAGGAGCTGATGCGCCTGTGAGTTCTTTTTTTTTTTGAACATCTAATGCAGTCACTTGGAGCTGCCACTGCAGTGGTGCTGTCTGTGGAAAATTAAAGGACTGAGAAGTGAGGACAGGTTTAAAATCTACAATTTAAATCCAAAGGGCACAAAAGGAGGAGCTTCATTTTCTGTATCATCTCAGGCGTGAAGCAGAAGGTGACCCCACGGAAATAATTTTGATATTATAAATGAGATGGGATGTGTCATCTGTAAGTGGGGGAGAAGGGGGAAGGCAGCTGCAGTTTTGCAGGGGGCTGTAGCTGCAGGGAGATGGAGCAGCTTCAGATGGAGATGATTTTTCTGTCAGCACTAAGTGCATGAGGGGAGAGCTGGAGCACACTCACAGACAGTGGTGCTTCAAGCAAGTAGGGAAATGATGCTGTCTGAGAGATGCACTGCCTTTCTGTGACATGAATGCAAGGAGCCAAATTCCCTGCCCAAAATACACAGACAAATGTTATATGTTTTCAGTTACAAGAAAAAAAGAAAAAGAAAGAAAAGAGAGAAAAAAAAGAGTACCTGTGTTGCTGTTGCCCTGGAGATTTCCCTTCCATCCTATGTATAAATTCTCCAGCAAACAGACAGGTGCTGAATTCATGTTATATCCTTGAGGCCCTGTGTTCCCAGAGAAGTGGAGTGTTATTCTTTGTCTTGTTTTCATTTATTTTGCCTTGTTAGTTAAAAGCTGAGCTCAAAGGAACATGTTTCCTGGAGCAGGCAGAATCCAACAAGGGCAGCCAGGTTTAATAAAAGGGGCATTACCTGGCCTGGCCATCCCAATTCACTCTTGCATTACCTGTGGCTTCTACCAAGGAGGCCACAGTTCTAATAAGTTGTATGCAAGGTCATCAAATATTCCCACTTGAAAACAATGCCACACATGGATTGGCAGTGGGCATGCTTGTCTGGCCCAAATCAGAATCACCTAGAAAATTGAGACAGCCAGTTTTCCCTTCTAAGTCATGATACAACCCTTAGAAGAGGAGATACAGAGAGCATTTTTTTCAGGGTCACTTTGGGCACCTGATAAGAAATATCTGAACCCTTTCAGGCCGGAGCCAGCAAGTCCAGCCCCCTCTGTAGATGAGACCTGCTGGAGGAATGCTGAGAGAAGGTTGGAATCACCATCACTTGCCCAGGCAGTAGGCAGTGGGCAGCGGGCAGCGGGGAGTATGGAGCAGAGGAATGATCTGTAACTCACCCCCACTCAGATTTTGGAACCATAGCGTTTATGTTTGCATGAGAATAAAAACCAAATTGCTGAAAATTAGAGCAATTTGTCAAAAGGAAGACTGGGGTGAAAAGCAAGGGTTTCTTAGCATTAGGTTTGATGTTTCCCATTGTTTGTCAGGATGGACACAGCTCTCAGCTGCAGCCAGTGGAAAGCTGCAGTCTTGGAAGGAGGTATAATGCCTCCTCACTTTCATATGTGTGTGCCATTAAATGAAGGTGACAATAGTTAGTCTGTGCTACACTGGGGCAAACCTCACATCTTAAGAAAAGCAGGTACAAAGAGCAGGAGGCTGGTCTGCTGCCACCACTCAACCATTAAATGAAGCAGGAATAGTTATCTTCTATGTCCAGACCTCATACCTTTGCTATGGAGGTGTAAGACATAAACCTCTTCCCTTTCCTCCAAAATCACTTCCTAAAAATAGGATATGCACCCCCAAAACCTTATGTGAATGAAGGGCATCATAGCTTATTAGAGGTGCAGAAGAGATTCAGGTAGTGAGGATAATCTGCAGGATAAATACTCTTAAAACAACAACAACAAAAGAATCAAAATTCTCTCCAGTGTGATGGCTCAGTACCAATGTCAATAATCTCTCAGGATTTCAGAGGGGCGACCTGAAAGACATGGCTGAAGAGAGGGTCTTCAAAGGACTGCTCATCTCAGAGAATTTCAGATACCAGGTTAAACTTCAGCATCTGAGCTAACCAGTGACAAATTAGGCATCCTAAAATATATTCTAGCCGCAAGCTACCTGATATTTTTCTGAGAGTTACAGATGGATACTTGGGAGCCACAACACAGGCTTTAAAAAAAAATGGAAAGCAAATATTCTGCTAACCACAAGCTGGCAGAAAGAACTGTTAAAAATCCTGTCCCCAAAGAGCTTATGAATAAAGGAAAGAAGCTCTTTGAAAAGAGAGACAGAGTGTGTGAAAGCCGAGGTGAACCACATCTTTATTTGTTATCACCAGCCTGAAGAGTTAAACACTCTTTCATTTTGTTACAGACACCTACGTGTAGAAAAAAGGAAACTACTGCTCTGTGAAGACTTTATTTTGTTATTTTATTAAAGAACAAACATTAATTCAAGTTACCACTTGCTGATGTTAGTTTTGTTTCTCAAACAGTAGCAAGGAAGCCCTGTGGTTCTGAAACCCAGCTGATACATCTCCCTGGTACTTTTAGCAGTAACACGTAGGTGGCATTTTATTTAGTTTGCAAAATCAGGTGCTTCAGGTTTGGCAAAGGCAGAGCTGCAGCGTTAATCCATCCCCTCATGACTACAGGCTGGAATAAGCCTTTACACTTGCAAAGTTTACAGGAAGAACCAGAAAAAATAAAAGCGGCATCATATTTTTTTTTTTCAAAAAGTGAATTGACAAATTATGCTTAATTATATATAAGTAAGAAGGTAAGACCAGCTGTATCATGCCAAAACAAAGATCCAGATTTATGTAGCCATGGTTTGGGTTGTAACAGTTTGGTGAATACCCAGATACCTTGCACATTTTCAGTCATGTCTCTTACCAAGAGTAACCCTCACGGAAGCAGGACACAGTCCCATGTTAGAAGGATTCCTGCCAGCAAGGATGCAAGAATGAAAGAAGTTGTGGTGATAGGAGGCCCTGTTTATGAAAAACAGCAGGTGTAAAAGGGTACACACAGGACTGGGACAGCTGAGTCAGACCACCAAGAGGTAGGAATGTCATTGAATATGGGAGTCATTCTCAATGACAGGGAACCAGACACTGAAGTTGGAGGGTTTGTAATGACAAGACTTGGTTAGCAGGTCTCAAAACCCTCCTGTGTGGAAGAAAAGTGATTAAATGGATCACATTCCCCGTGTTCAATGCCCTCTCAAACCTTGCCAGTGGAAATGGCCAGCATTGCTCCTGCCAATTCCAAAAACGCCTCTGGGTTGGACATTGCTCTTACAACCTGTGTAATCTTTCTCATGGTTCTGCTGGACAGCACTCCACCTCAACAGTTAAATGTGTGACAGTGTTGTCATCTTAAACAGGCAGATTACAGAACACCAGAAATAGCAGAGCCACATCAATTCAGTCACTGAATGACACAAGGCACTAAGAGTGATGAATCTTTCCTACCCAGGCAAGAAATGATTGATTTGAATAATTGCCCGAGAATATTCACATGACACTCGAACACAGCCGCTGTCATGATTACCAATGTCTCTCTTCCTCATAGCAAGTCTATAATTGGCAGGAGTGTCTCAGATAATTTATACAGCAACAAGATTTTCACACTTTCCCAGTTTTGGATAGTTGCTAATATTTCATAAGACAGTCACTTTGTCATACAAGGAAGCTTTTGGCACATCTATTGATGCTGTCACTGGATTTTTCCATTTTCCTGTCTTTTTTATTCATTGTGACTAGTAACTACCTCTTTCTTCTTTGTATTGTGGAGGTTTGCATTTAGTCACGGTATTAGATTAGTGCTAGTCTTTTTCTGTTTTTAAGAGGAACATCTACTTCAAGTCCACATATGTATCTCTTTACAATCCTGTTAAAAGGAAAAATTCCTAATTTCATAATAGTTTGCCTGTACCACGTTATTAAATAAATGAATGGCTAAATAAGTAGGGTGTTTGTTTATCTAACTGTCCTGCATTCCATACTAAGCAGACCACTCCAAAAACCATGGAGAAGCTGTTGCCACTCCAGGAGGAGCTAGAAAAGAGCCACCTTCTCTGTTACTTTGCTGCCATGCTAGTGCAGATTGCCACATGCTGCTCACTTCTGCAGTCAGTGGGATCCGACTGCTAGTGGCAGAAGCAAGGATCAGTGCTCTGGTGGTGGGACCTGTGAAGTCTTTTTGTTCCCTTAATACCACCATGGAACCAGGGAACAGATTTAATTGGCATCTCTTTGTATAGAATAGTCATGTTTGCTTACCTGTTCGACAGCACATGTACTCATTTCACCTCATTTTACCTGCAACAAGAGAAACAAAGCCTTAACCTTCCTTGGCAACACTGGCAATTACCCAGCCTTTGGGCATGAGGAGTAAAACACTGGGATCAGAGCAGCCCTTTCAGAACACCAAGTGCCCTCACTGCCTCGTAGGCACAGTCCATTCAGTGGCAGCGTTGCTCAGCAGCAGATTTATTTCTCTTTTTACTCCTGCAGGTGCTCAGCATCAGCGTGTGAAAAATTGCTACCAGGGGGCAGGTATTGATCATGAAACAGCCATTACTGGCTGCCAGGTACTACAGAGATTGGGGTCACTGCTTGCTTTTTCCAAAAGAGAGACAGTTTAATGAAATCTTGCTCTTCGGAGGCAAGAAAATATTTATCCGCTCCAAACAAATTCATAGTCCTGAGGTAGAATGACATGAATATGTATAATTTCTTTAGCGAATTACATGAATTTGTAAGAGAATTTTGAGGCATGTAGCACTTCCAAAGTCCCTCGTTCAGTTCTCTCTGCTGCCCGCATTTAGCATTATGCTGAGCAGATATGCAGAGAGTTACATGGTGCCTTCAGTCCCAAACGGCTTCACTGATGGTTTTGTCTGAAGCAGTGTTCCTTGGCAGGATGATCAGGCAGATGCATGCTCCATGGGTGTCCCTCATTACCTCTTACAAGACTGGAATCGCTGGTGCTCATCCGGTTTTACATAATGGCTGGTTGGCCCACAAGCTCTGCTGATCTGTGACTAGACCACAGGCAGACCGTCTGGGTGGATAAATCCCAGCAAGATCCTACTAACAACCTGATCCTTCTGTCTGTCCTAGTGTAGGAAGGTTAAGCGTGCAGGTGCCCACAATTGTGCAGCACACATGGAGGTGTGTGTGAAAACCAAGGGAGAGCAGAGGCATTAGGTAATAAATGGCCAAAAAAGCTGAGGCAACATCACACAGAAACACACAACAAAGAGCTGGTGGATCTAGCTGACTTCAGCTGAGCAAGGCTTGGAGTGCTGCAGTCCAGTGTGTTGGTGTTCATAAGCAAGCACATCAGTGCAGGGCAAGGTCAGCTTCCAGGACTGACGCCTCTGATATTTTCTCATTCAAAGAGGCTGCACACACACACACAGAACTATAATCCAAGTGCAGAAGGTGATGTGAGGAGAGGGTGTATGAATTGGAAACATTTCAATGTTTGCTTCAGGTTGGACATACAGCTCTGTCTATGGAACTGTAAAAGGTGGCTCAACTGTTCTAGCTCCTAATTGTGGACCCATCCTCTGCCTATGTCTCTAAAAGCTGATTTACTCCCTGAACAGTCATTCAGAAGTGATTTGGGCAATATAAGTGTGTGGTACCGTGTTGAAGCTCAAATTCAGGCCAGGCAGTGCCTTATAGGTCCCATGTTGTATTTACCAGCCTTATGCAGTCATCTTGGGCAACCTAAACTGTCTACAATGGCACTAGGCACCCACGTCTGGGCACCTGAAGGGACTGTCCCTGCCATCAGCACATTCACACTGCTTCAACTAAGCATCCCCTGTAAAACTCTGCATTAAGGAAAACATCCCTACCCCTTATAGATGATAGACCTTAAACAGATATGGGTCTACAAACTTTTTACTCCAGGAATAACAAATTAACTGTTTTGCATGAAAAGTTTATCAGATTATGCTCTTTCCCCATTGCAGGTTATTCTGAAGCAGACATGACAATAAATCACCGCAATCCTATGAATATTTCATAGAAACACATTTCAGCTTATGGGTGTTCTTTTTTTTTCTTGAACGATTATGTCTGTGTCTTTGGCCATTCATCCTCTGTGATACGTGACTGGCTACTTAATTCAAATTACTGTAATGTCTGGCTTTTGACTGGTTCATTAAATATTTCATAACAAGGAGGAAAAGAAGCACTGCAGATGACATTTATGTGAATATGCAAGCAGGTATTCATGCAATCTTAGTCAAGATTTCTACTCACAAATGCTTTTGGAAAATTAATAGAGGCCTCTAAACATTGTTGAAATAGTGACGTTTTATTCCAACAAATGCTAACGAAAATGGTGATGGTAGTGATTATTTTGCACTGTTGCTCTAGTTATGGGGATGCAGGTCTAGCATTGTGAAGTCTCTCTAAGACTGCAGTATAACTCATAAACCTAATGAAGAACAGAGTAGATGGGATCTCTTGCTATGGATTTCATCAGTGTGATAGTTCTTGAACAAACTCTGGAAAGCAAATCTCGGAAGCTTGACATTTGCCTAGTCAGTCCATGGGAGCTCAACACTAAAATTCACAGAGACTGTAACAAAATTAATTTTGAGTAGCAATGAGCATTCCTGAAAGCCCTTGATTCTCATGTGTATCTCTTGTAACACAAGTAAATTCTTCAGATCATTAGCTACAAAATCTGAAAGGCAGACAAAAGAGGCTGGATGAAGGAGTACTTAACTATTAAATTTGATTTCCCCCAAATGACTCTCAGCTTTTCAGGAGCAAAGTTTTCAACAGTTAAATTTTTATGTTCAATTCCTGCACACGTGTTCAGCAATCCTGTCTCTCTGGGAGCATTTAGTTACGCATACAAACACCAGCTAATGCGAAAGATGCTACAAAGCAGCTGTCTGTCCTTCCCATTAACTGAGAGTGCTGCGTGGGCATCAGAGTGGAAGGTTCCCATGAGAAATGGAAAGCCTCGGTGAGGTGAATGACGAAAGGCCTGCTGGCTGTGGGAGAGGCTGGGTCAAGCAGAGGTGCTGTACACACACATGCCCGCCTTATCAGGCGACTCAGGCTCTTGTACCAGACTCGGCATGTCCTCAGTGGTTTATGCAAGCTCTAATGCTCTCTGGGTGGCTGGCTCTGGTGAAGCCTGACCTTCCCAAATCCCAGCACGTGACTGTGACCTGCCGCTGCTGTCACGGTTTCCCAACTGGGGAGGAACTTTCCTCCAGTAAGGATTGCAAGTGCCTGCGACCTGTCAGGTCTTCCTGGTGGATTACAAGCCATGTATTCATCATAAGGATGGCTGCCTCCTGCTTTAGCATGTATATTGTGAGCAGAAGAGGGCAGGGAGTGTGGGCAGCAAGCAAGGAGGCTGCCAGGCAGGGAGAGCTGAGGGTGAGGGAGGGACCCAGAGGGGCAGATGAGGGTCAGTGTGGGGAGAAGAGGAAGCTTGGGGGGGGACCTCACTGCTCTCTATAACCACCTGAAAAGAGGCTGTAGTGATATGGAGACNTATAAATTAAATATATTTTATTAGACAACGAATACAATATTAAATATTCGAACCACGGAATGGAATATGCTCAGTTAGAAGGGACTCATCACAATCATTGAGCCCAGCCTGTGGCCCTGCACAGGACAACCCCAAGAACCGCTTCTTCAACTCCGGCAGGCTCGGTGCTGTGACCATTCTCCAGGGCGGGCTGTTCCAGTGCCCAAACACCCTCTGGGTGAAGAGCCTTTTCTGATACCCAGCCTGATATCCTACCCTGCCCTGACTCAGCTCCGTGCTGTGNTGCCATGCCTGCAGTGAGAGGACTGGACGAAATGGCCTTAATCTGAGACAGAGGAGATTCAGATAAAATATTAGGAAAGAAACACTTTTATTATTGTTGTTGTTGTTATTATTATAATATAAATT
>VXBX01000774.1:307581-373852 GCA_013400415.1 Scytalopus superciliaris | reverse complement strand
GCCCCCCTAGAGCGGGGGCATAGCCCAGGTTGCCCCCCTAGAGCGGGGGGATAGCCCAGGTTGCCCCCCTAGAGCGGGGGGATAGCCCAGGTTGCCCCCCTAGAGCGGGGGGATAGCCCAGGTTGCCCCCCGGCCCGGTGAGGGTGAGCAGTGCCTGACCCCGCGGTCAGAGGCGCTGCAGGTTTAAAGCCAGTCGGGGCAGGTGCAGATGTGATTCTGTTCCCCGGGCAGTTTCCCGTGGTGTGGCTGAGTGCCTTGGAAAGCCCTCCCCGTCCCAGACGCCTGTCCTTGGCTTTGAAAGCTCGGCAGTGAATTTGTGAATGTGGCCCCAGTGGGTCCGGGTGCCGCGTTCATCGCATCCTGCCCCCTTTAATTGCTGACTAAGCACAGAGGGAAAGTTTCTCTTGCTGGTGCCAGCTCCGGATACCTTGCCACATGCGTCTTCTGAGGTCGGGCTCACCAGTGTCTGCTGCTGTCCCCTTCCTTCCAGCCCATCGCAATTAACCCCGTGTTTAAATGGGCTATTAAGATAAAGGCTGCTGTTTTGGGTTAAAAAAGTAAACTGAAGAGACACACTCTCCTCTGGTGATGAGAAGAATGACTGTATCTGAGCAACTATTAAAGCCAAGGGAACATATCGGTGTTTTCACACTAGTATCATAGTTGGGTAACTAATGACATATGCTGACTTTTAAACGGTGACTGCTGATTGATAATAAAATGGAAACGGCTCCTTTTAAGAGGGATCTCAAAACACTCGAACTGATTGATTGGCTTGTGAGCCCAAGCCTTGGCTTAGCTGAGAACAGGAAGAGCTCTTACTCTCTGCGAGGATGTTCTCCCTGAAATAAATCTGATGTATGCTAAACACATCAGCTGTAAGACAAGATGTGTGTTTTGCAGTGTCATTTTCAAAACCGTGGTGGATAGCAAATGCACCAAGTGGATACAGGTAACCTGCCTTGCGGACTGCTTTTCTGCATTTTGAGTGGTTTATGGTTGCAAGGTGGCAGTTTCACTTGGAGTCTCACTTTTGTGTTTTAATTAGCTGTCATCAAAGCTGGAGTTCAGCTTCCAGCACTTGTGAAGTGTGCCATGAACATGTATTCGAGGCACCTGGTTAATGTTTCAGGACTAATTACCTGGGGCCTGTTCTTTATTAAGCAATGTGCAAAATGGATGGACTGTATGGAAATCCTTTTCCAGTTAAATTTCCAGTCTCCTGAATCGCATCCCACTGTGAACTTACTGAGATTTGCTTCAATCATCTGGAAATTGAATACTGTCGTTCCACTTACTTTCACCCCTTTTCTCTTAAAATTTGTTGCTTTAGAGTTGCCATAAGTGCTGTGGGTTTAAGTGGTTCCCTGTAGCAGCAGCCCACATTCAGTTACTGTTCCCCAGAGTTTTTAACATATCTGGCCTGTGCTCTAACACAGCAAGATTTTTAGGTGGTGTTTTAAAACAGAGGCTTAGAGATCGTCCACTAGTAGGACTATAATTTCTTTCAATAATCAGAGCTAGAGATGATTTTTCTCAGCAGAAGAACCTGTTTTCTATTTAAAATGGATTTTCCAACCGGGGTGTATCTAGGCTGTGAAGGAGCAGATTTTTCTAGGAAGTAGTGGGAGGCAGGAAGAATCATGAAAAAAGGTGGCGCAAAGGAGAGTGTTAAGCCACAAAGCCAGAACCAGATCAGAGGCCATCAGCTGTGCAAGCAAAATTCCTTCAAGAAATTTCTTAGAGTCTTCTCACACTGTGGAATTGCAATTTCTTTGGTTGTGTTTCAGGATGGTGGCAGAATTCAGTTTTGTGATTGCCATTGAGGGGAATAATGGGTCTGTGGGCCCACAAAGCTTGGGAAAGGGTGGGCTAGAAAGGGTCAGGGGGGTTTTGGGGAAAATGGGTGAGGCTTCCCCTGTCTTGCTGGCTGCCTTCCTTGGGGAGCCAGAGCCTGTTTCTAAGGGACTTCACACAGTAGGCACAGAGCACTGACTGAGGGTTAGCATTTGGTGGTGGTTCTGCTCTGCTGGATAAATGCATGACATGGGACCTTTTAGGCCTTCACCCCTTTCCTTCACCTTCTGTGGTAGGACGTGTTCCCACCTGCTCCAACACCATTTTGCCACCTTCCCCCCACAGCTGTCTCTCCCTGTCCTGGAAGTGAACCAGTAGGTGCAAGGTGCTGGAAGAAAGCAGGTTTCTTTCTTTGCCTTCCAGGTGTGCAGACCGGGGCTGGTGGCCCAGGCAGGGAGGGACAGCCTCTCAGGCTTGGTCATGCTAGACAGTCCCTGGCTCTGCCAGCGTTTGGAGCAAGCTGTGAGCAGGGCATTGAGCTCAGCATGATGGAGCCTCAACTGCAGCCTTTCAAAGCCAGTTACTGGAGGCAGTCTGTCTATGACAAGCCTCAGTTTCATTAACTGCCTCCCCGGAGTATCGAGCTGTGTGGCTCACCTTTGCAGAGATCAGAGTCTCCTCTGTGATGTTATTAGATGTTCTTAAAAATAGCTTCATCAATCCACTTTAAAAGAGCTGGTCTGCTCTGATAACAGTGCCTGCTGGTGCTTTTCCAGATAAGGAACTTGTCACTTTTCCTGCTGTCATACATGCAGCTTCTGCCCTATTTAGAATACAGTTTAAAAAAAGACTACAAAATAACCACCAGTCTTGTGTAAAGATTTATGTGTTTGATTTAGGAACAACTGAACACGCCTTTATTTAACTGCTTTGGACACTATTGGTTTATTAGGAAGATAGGATCAAACTAAATGCAGAGTTGAAGATAAAAGTTCACATACTTGTGTCTTCAGGAAATCTTCATTATAGCATCTCTTATATAACAAAGTGACAACAGGCCAAAGCTCTCTTTCTGTCCCAATTAGAAGTTCATTAGCTTTAAAATGGATCTGGAGTACTATATAGTGAATGTATGGGTATAGTCTGTATGATGGTGGGAAACAACCAGATGAAACAGTATAAAACCAATTTCAGTCTCTGAGACTCTGAGAAGTATTTCCCAGCAGTATAGTGAGGAAACTGCAATTGCAGGACCTACCTACTAACTCAACCTATAATGGTCTGTGCAGGAGTAATGTTCTAATTTACTAATTTCTTTGATGTTTTGTGAGCAGATGGCATTTTTAAAAAGGTCTGTTAATTCTGTTTGAATTTGATAATGGCTAATTGCTGGGGGATCAGAAGAGAGCAGCAGTCAAAATGAGGCTCATGACTTCTCAGGTCTCAAAAGAGACACAGCCCTCTGCAGCCTCATTTTTAAGCTACTGTCCTTTTAGAAATCCTTGCTCAAGAGTATTTACCGATGTCCTCAGCATAAATTTGGAACTGGTTTATTGGTCTTCATTAATTGAACTATGCTCCGTGAACCAGGCACTTTTTCACCACAGGTAAAACCTACCGGGGAGATCATGGCTTCTTGTCAGACACAGTGCACTGTGGATTTTCACATGCTGTTACTCCTTCGCTCTTTCCCTTGTTCTTGCTTGCTTTGTGGTTCCCTTCCTTTCAGTTTTCCTGTCTCTGTCTCTTTTGTCTGTGTTTGATTTAGGTCTGTTCACGTACTTTAAGTACCTGCCTAAGTGTTTGCAGCACAGGGCCTAAGTACCTATTTGCACTGTGACATCAAAGCATCACATTTCGAAATGACAACTTTTCCTTTGAACAAGAAGGAAAAAAAGGTTCCTGGTTGCTATGGTGATGAGTGCTATATAAATGCTATAAATAAATAAACAGCTGAATCATGGACTTTGATTTGCACTATTTTTGCTTTTCTAATGAGGTATAATTAAATATCAGAATGGGAGGAGGTGTCATTTTATCAGTTTTATTGAATACTTATGCCTCCTGTTTTACAGTATTTCTACTGAGAATGATTAAATAGTGAGATCTGTATTTTTCTCTCTGTAGGAAGTTGATGGTTTGGAAAATCATAGTCTAGTATTTATAGAAAAACTTTTAGATGCCAAAAGACTCCACTAAAAAGGTGGTGTCCATTTTCAGTTCAATCAGAACATAATTTTGTAGCTGAATGCCTGTTTTTCTTATCTCTAAGAGACTATTATTGCTGTCACAACATTTAAGTTCCAGCCAAAAGTGTTTCTAAATGTAATTATGTACCTCTGCAGTACTCGAAACCCCACTGGTGCACAACAACAAAACTTGGAAATGTCACTGACTTTTCCTTTTATGTTAAAATGGCAAAGGCAGAGTAAAAAAAATCAGATATTCCTTGTTGAAGTTCGAGGAGGAGGGGAGAATTTACTTTTTTGTAAGTCTTTTGTTCTCAGGTCTGTGATGTAAAAGTAGCTTTACCTCTGTGCCAAAGGTGGTAATTGTAAAATTGATTGGATGGAGACGATAAACTGCTTCTTCAGGAGACAGGGAGTAGCCATCAGCCCTTTTCATTAGTAATCTCTGGAGCCAGTCCACTTACCTGCAGTTTCTGAAACTGCTGCAGCCCAGCTCCCCAGCAATGCACTGGAGCAATCCCCCCTCGCAGGGGTTTCTCACTCAGGAAATGGGTGCACTTTCTTTAACGACAAAGGAGAGTTTATAATGGAAGAAGCTTTCCTTAGGGGAAGGAAAATAGTTATGTATGATACACAGAAATACTCCTTTGTGAAAGGATCAGTCTGGTTTCTTGGTGGAAAAACTGATTTTGCCACAGTGGCCTGAAGAGAGATTTCCTCAGTCCTAAGCTGTGGAGTGCAGCCCTTGCACTGACAGAGAGTAGATCTGCTTATACTGCAGTCACAGCTTTGTATTCAAAGAAGCTGTCAGATTTCCAAAGAACTTCTGAGAACTACCCTGTCTGTTAAGTGTTTGATAAAATAACACCACATCCTTCGCTGATTTCATTCCTTCTGTGCATCAGATTCATGTCTATTTGCTTTACCGATTTAAAAAAACACGTATTTGACTACATACCTTTTACTTGAGAGTGTAACTGGGAGGACAAAGGGCGTTTTTTGTACTTGCACACAACTACTTCTCAGAGAGCAAAACATACATCTGCACACAGCTGTTGGAGGCAGGGGCAGAACAGGAGCAAGGAGTGGTGTCCCTGAAGGTCTCGCTTCAGCAGTGACAGCCTGACAGTGTGACCTGCAGGTCTCATCTGCCTGCGTGGAGTTGCATGACTGACAGCGGACAAGGCACTCCAAGGTCTCTCCCAAGAGGGTGGCTGCAGAGGCTGATGAGGTTTGAAGGCAGCCTGAACCCAAACAGAATCTGTGCTGCCTACAAGGGCAGCAGCAAGGTGGGAAGGGCAGCAAACACTGAGTCTTGAAAGTGCTTCAAGTTCGTAGCTACTCCCACAGTTTTGGTGTACCTGGAGTCCATGTTGGTGCTGGAGCAGGACCAGACTCCAGAGTCACTGACAGACTTTTCTCAGTTGGAAAGCAGCATTATTAGTAGCTCATACTGCCTTTAATGGAGAGGAATCTTTATGTAGAAGCCTTTTCTTAGGGTAGGATTAAATATACATATAGATATTAATGACAGGACAAGCTGTTGAGGACAAGCTGGAGCTATTGTGTGTCTCCTTTTCTGCCATGGATATGACAAAGGGTGAAACAGTGCATATACCAGATTTTTTTTCTTCTTCAGAAGTTCTGCTTTTCTGTGGTTGGGATTTTTTTACTGACAAATGTTCTTTTTCAATAGATAGATGTGATCCAGGACCATCTGGTGGAATTTGCTGTTGTCACATCTAGGTTTTCTGATGTATTGCCTGTCAAGTTATATTGTATGTTCAGATGAATTTCTCATATGATCTGTTTACAGCTACTGACAGCCTTGAGATGGGAAGTTGGAAACTTGGGGGGAAGAAGAGCGGGGCAGAGTTAGCTTTAAAATTTTTACCTTGATTGCTTTAGATTGGTGGGATTTTATTTCTGGTACTTAAGGTTGACTTTTTTAAGTGAAGAAAGGTGAATGAGTAACTTTAAACCAAATGCACCTAAGTGCACACAAGGTACTGTACTTACAGTTGGAAGGTTTGTAGTCCACTCATAGTTTTGTTGTTGATGGTTTTTTCTCTTGGACACTGGGTTCCTCACTTAATCTTTTTCTATCCTTACCTCTCCATCTGTAGACAAGCTCACATCTACTTACATTGGAGCCTTTTCTTTCTCCTTTAGTACTCAACCCTTACCCAGTCCCTCTTTAGAAAAGAGACCTCAAAACATTTCTGTATTTATTAAGATACCACCAGGTATCTTAATAATCATAGTATCTCAGTATTCTCATCCTAAATCCTAATACCATAATAGTTCTGTAGTAAAATGAGTAAGATTTTTCACAAATTACTATTAACCTTTGCAGACAGGTCACATGCATAAAAGCAATAAGCAGCTCTGAAATAACTACAGTAATTCTTTTCTTGCTGATTTAATATCCAAATCATTAATTAAAGTAGGGGGATTTTGATGCATAGGTCCACAATGCAATTGCATTTCCTCACACAATGACAAGGATAATGATGTGCTTTGTAAACTGGAGTCCAAACAAGCTGTAAGCACTTCAGTTTTGTTCCTCACTTTTTCTGCCATAATTTGAAGCTCCAAGTAGCAATTAGGCTGGTGACAAGATAAATTTCACAACTTGTTATCATTATTCATTTTTTAATTGGCCAGATCAGAAAAGAAGTGATTTGTGTTTGAACTTTAAAGGCTTTTAGTTTATGTAGTACTGGTGGAAAGAAGTACAGGTACTTCTGAATGAATTGGAAGGAAGCCTGTTTGTAGACAGAGATGGGATTGCAGTGCAAAGACATGTCCAGGTGTGGATCTCAGTGCAGACTCTCCCCCCTCTTCTCTCTCAAAACTGTGGTGGTTATTATGGGCCCCCTGCTTGTTAGATCCTGCTAAATGTTGATGAAGTTGGAAGTCACTCTTGGGAAGGAAAAGACTGTCTTCCAGGGGGATTTGAAGCTGAAGACGACAGTCCCCAAGCTCAGGGGACTCTTGTTGCAGTTTGCTCAGGAAGAAGCTAGAAAGCATTTACTTGCCTATAGTTATTCCTGCGTCTCCTTGGTGCTGCTTCCTGGCCTGGGAACTGCAAATGCCCTTCTGTAGCTGTAGAGAGACCTTGTGTTTAGCTGACAAGCAATAGAGCCTAAATACAGGGACCACTGTTTTGTATTCCAGTTTTGTTCCATACTTTGTGAGTATCAGGTAAGGAGACTTGGAAATGGTCCAGCTCAGCTCCTGTGCTCTTACAGGGGAGGGACTGGGTATGCAAGGGTTGGTGTAAAGATGCAGCAGTTCTCTAGTCATGGTGGATTGTGTTGGATGGAGCACTGTTCTCATACTGATCATGCACCAGCTCAGCTATTTTCAGAAGGGGACTTTGGAGGAAGCCCCATAGATGGAATATGGCCAAATCCTCAGCCTGTAACGTTTGATTGCACTGCAGGGTGGCGAGGCTGGTCTGCAGTCCTTAAACACGTTAAATTAACTCCGAGCAAGCTTGCTGAGAAAAGGGTAATGAAGCAGGTCAGAAATGGGACATGTGTGCTCAAGCACATGCAGGGGGCTTAATGCTCCAGGCAGCATTCCTGCAGGCACGTGGCTGGGGAGCAGCCAGGTCATGGAGCACACTGTGCTGTTGGTTAGACGTATCGCAGACCGCAGGTGCAGCTGAAATCACTTACCCACACATAAAAGAGAAAGCCAGTTAGGGAGGAGAGCAATCCCATCAGGATAAACCAGAGAGAGGAGCTGGATGCAGGCTAGCATAATGCTGGTTGTGTAGGGCATGTACTAGCCAGCACCCTCTCAGGAGCTGCCAGAGCCCATTGCAGCAAAAATTTGGGCTTCTGGTAGTGGACACTGATGAAGATCTCAACACATGTATTGTGTTGTTTCAGGTAGAGGTGGTGGCTGAGCATCTGCAGCGTGACTGACGTAGTTTGGTCTTCATCTTTATTTCATGTGATGGGGAGGTTGGGAGGGTGGAGATTACTTGAAGTGCCTGGCTAGAGACACAACATAATTTATCAGGGTTCATTTGTCTGGAGTAATACACAGTCCATATTTAATTTAGAAACATGTTAAAAAATAGGGAGCTGTTGTCTTTTAAAAGCAGTGAGCGCTCAAGTCTGTTGATTTAAAATCTTGCAATACATCTAAAATGAACTGAGAAAGTTTGTATAATAGTTCTCATAAAACTAACCCCTTCATAAACTCAGAGTAATGTGTATTTTCCATGTTTAGGCTGAAATACCTGAATCTGCACATGGATTTGTCTATGTCAGTTCTTCTGAAATCCCATTTAATAGAGATGTTCTTTTCACGTGTGATCTGTAAATAGATTTTTTTTTTTATATTTTTATTGCAGTAAATGTTGATTCCCCCTTTTTCTGATTTAAGCCTGGTGATGATATGCTATAGTTAAATTATCAGCGAGGGAGAAGGACATCAGTGTCCTCCACCTCGCTGTTAAAAAATCTATATTTTTGTTTTCTGCAGAGTACTGAGAGCAAGATAAACGAGCAGGGTGTTGCCATCCTTTATCACAGTCAGAATGATAAATGACATGTCCTGGAAAGTTTAAAGATGTGTAAGAATGCAAATCCTTGGTCCACAAGGATGTGTGGTTGAAAGTGCTGATGCAGCCAGGAGTTAGGCACATCCTTAAATCTAAGCACAAGCATTGCTTCCATTAGGTCTATATACCTGGCACCCCACTGAGTGGGGTAAGAAAAGCTCTTTCTGTGAAAGGAGATTTGGTTTGTTTTAGTGGCTTGAAGTAGAATAAGGAGATGAGCCTTTTCCCGTCCCCTGAAAGAGCAGTCTGAGAGCAGTGCATGTGTTGCTCTTCTGTGTTACCGTCCTTGACTCTGTGGTGTGAACTGATGTAGCTGGAAACCCTGATAGTTTGGTGTTTGCTGCATCACAGATGCATCCACTCACTGCTCTATTTTCACACTCTGCCCATGTCTGCTAACCATGAGCAGAAGAACACCCTATTTGTATCAGGTGATAACACCTTGTCTGTACCATGGCACCTTGGCCTAGAAGGCTGGTAGCATTAGAAGAGACTGAGGATGTTACATGGGAGGGCATAGATTTTCCTACCTTGCAAACAGGGAAATATGTAGAAATTTTCAGTAATTAACAATTCGACTCCTTTCCTCCTGCCCAGTGTAAAAACCTTTGGACCAAAGCTCTGTGCACTGCCTTGCTTTCCACCAGCCTGAGAAAGAAACCTCTTGGAGAAGTGACTAAAGGAGGATAGTTGTTTTTTTTCTGGCTGCTGATGGCAGTGTGCAGCAGGCAGAGGGGGTCTACATCTTTGACATCTTCATTAACAGCTTGGATGCAGCACTTGAAGGAATTCTAAATAAGTTTGCTGATGACACTAAATTGGGAGGAGCTGTTGACTCCCTTGAGGGCAGAGAGGCCTTGACAAATCAGAGAGATGAGCAATCTCTCACGAACCCTATGAAGTTAAACAAGGGCAAGTGCCGGATTCTGCACCTGTGATGGGGCAGCCTCAGTTGTGTGTATAGAGTGGGGAATGAGAGGCTGGAGAGCAGTGCCATGGAAAGGGACCTGGGAGTCCTGGTCCATGGCAAGTTGGGTATGAGTGCCCTGGCAGCCAGGAGGGCCAGCCGTGTCCTGGGGGGCATCAGGCACAGCATCGCCAGCCGGGCAAAGAAAGTGATTGCCCTGCTCTGCTCTGCTCTGTGTGCAGTTTTGGGGCTCACAATATAAAAAAGACATTAAGCTATTAGTGAGCATCCAAAGGAGGGCCGCAAGGAAGGTGCAGGCTCTGGAGGGGAAGCCGTGGGAGGTGTGGCTGAGATCTCTTGGTTTATTCAGCCTGAGAAGAGGAGACTGAGGGGAGACCTCACTGCAGTTACCATTTCCTCATGAGGGGAAGTGGAGGGGCAGGTACCAATGTCTTCACTCCTGTGACCAGTGACAGGACCCGAGGAAACAGCATGGAGCTGAGTTAGGGCAGGTTAGGTTAGATATCAGAGAAGGTTTTTCACCCAGAGGGTGTTTGGGAACTGGAACAGCCTCCCCAGGAGAATGGTCACAGCACTGAGCCTGTTAGAATTGAAGAAGTGTGTGCAGGGCCAGGAGTTAGACTCGATGATCATGATGAGTCCCTTCTAACAGCACAGTGGATGATTCTGTGATTTTTTCTCTATCTGTGTTGTTTCCTGGTTGTCCTTTAGTGGAAATACTCTTTTTGACTCTGTTTTTAGTTTTCCAGTCTGGTCTTTTTTTTCTCTACAGCAGTCTTTGAAGGTTACACATTCTTCTGCTGTACATCCTTTGTCCAAGTGTATCTTCTTTCAGTTCTCTATTCCCTTCCTAGTTGTTTCTTCTCTTCCTTCCCTTTATTTCATTCCTATGTCCTCTTTATTTGTTTATTTTGTTTAGGTTTGAGAAGAGAAACACCTGAGTCTGTATAGTTGGCTATTTAGACTTAACTTGAAAGTTTTCCTTAAAAATGCCATGTAAGCAAATGGCTCAATAATTTGCCCCTTTGTTTCTTCCAGCTTTTTAGAGTGACAGCTGAAAAGTTTCACTAACTTTTCCCATCCTTTGTGCAGCTTTTGTTGCCATTTGATCATCTTGGGCACCAAAGCTTGCTTTGTCATACTTGTGAGAGCCTGTGCTGCACAGTTCTTACATCCAAACCAACTGACGTTTCCCTCTTCCATTGTAAAATATTTCACCTTTTCCTTTCAAAACACACATGCAAGTGTCCTCCTCTCCTCTGGCCTTTGACTCTGCCTTGTAAAACTGAAACAGAGATCTGGGTAGTCACTGACAGCAGGACTTCTCTGCCCAGTTGCGTCCAGGAGCACCTTCTCCAGCTGCTGGATGTTCTGGAGGCTACACATGCATAAAAAGGGGCCAAGGGGCATTTTGATGTTAAACAAGGGTTTCTTGGGTTTTGTGTAGAGATGACATATATGGAGCCTGGGAATAAAGATTCTTTGATAACAGAAGGAGGTTTTTTTATTTGAGAAAAAGTGTTTTTTGTGCTACCCACTTTACTTGCCAGAGTTCATCTGAGAAAATGTAATTCTCGGTAAAACTGGTTCATTTGTTTGGTTGCAAAGATTTCTTTGTATATGGTGTTAGTTGCCTTTCCATCTTTTTACCATTTTACCTTAACGATTTGATTACACATGTATTTTTGCTCTCCAAAGACAAAGATTGTGATACAATCTCTGTTATAAACTGTTATCATGTAATTAGGAGGGAAAGATGTCTCTAAAGTGTGATCTGCTGGCTTCTTTGTTGCTCAGGAAGCAAAGAGGAGCTGAATTACGGCATTTGAGTAATTTCTTGACCGCAACTCCTCATTTTGTAAATTGGTTGTAGGCAACTTCTGTTTCAGAGAACCATCTCTTTCTTCAGCTTGGAGCTGTTTAGATACTGGGACCACACTTTAATGACATAAAAGAATTATAATGAGTTTCCTGGTTGTGCTGTATGTACTCCTTGTACGAAGTGGGCTTGCACACAGATCTTTCTTATTCATCTAGTTATGGTCTCTGATAGTAGACCACATAGTTTTTTAAAGGTTCCTATTACAATGTCTTACAGCTGACACTGAATTTGCTCTCCCTTCTCTGCTACCTGTTTGGAGTGTTTCTGCTACATTCGTCTCAAAGTCATGCTGAGGGTTTTTAGTTTCTTCTGGTGCTGAAATTTCACCCATTATGTTTTAGGGCCCAATTTTGCATATTGTTCTCTGAATAACAGTTCCCTTCAGGGGTGCACTACTGTGCATGTGTGTTGTTCTAGGAGTGGTACCCAGCTGAGAGTTTAGACCCTGATTTCCCTAAGCTTGGAGACTCATGCAGCTCTAAACTGTATATGAACTTTGATTCACTGGTGAGCAGAGGAACATTTAAGCACTGTCCTTGAAAATGCCTTGAAAAAATTGGAAACCATCTGCCTCTGTGCCTTCTTTTATGCCAGGAAAAAAAGCCCTCCTGAGTTTGGGTGTAAGGGCTGCACCCCCTCTTCAGAAGAGGAATGTTTTGTATTGTCAGTGATTCCCTGGATGTGATGGGGTTTTGCGTTTGCTCGTGGCAAGCAGACAGTCAAATGTAGTTACAGAATGATCAGAGTCCATTGGATGGGACATTAATTGGTTAGCCTTTGATGTACTGGAAATGAGTGAGCTGTGAATTGGTTTGTGTCTTACTTTGCCGTTGTTTTCCCCTCTCCCAGCTGGCCACCTTTTATGTAAATTGAGTGGGATGGTGGTGGTTTGTGAATTGCAATCCCTTTGCACTGGAAGATTAGTTTCCCCAGCAGATGAGCCTCTCATCTGTACCTGTGTGGACAAAAAGCCCTCTCCAGAAAGGTGTGCAACAGCACTTTCATGACCTCTTTTTTGCACTGACTCAACCATATCATAAACTCGCTTTTGTGAACCAAGCCAGACTCAGGCTGTTCCTGCTGTTGGCATTTATTTCAATTTTTATTTCAATATTTTC
Source organism: Scytalopus superciliaris (assembly GCA_013400415.1). Lineage (NCBI taxonomy): Eukaryota > Metazoa > Chordata > Aves > Passeriformes > Rhinocryptidae > Scytalopus > Scytalopus superciliaris. Next base: position 361,356 of record VXBX01000774.1, on the reverse strand, counting down.
ATGCTTACCTTTCACAATAGATGGGAGGAGTGAAGGGAGGGAAGAGGAGGAGGAGTGAAAAATGAAAAAGTGCACAAAGATTAATTTGCTGTGTAATTCCCTCTTTTTAGAAGGAGGGAGAGACACACCTGGGAAAATAGGTTATCAGACCTCTAAGCACATATGAAATACTGTCCTTTCTAGCAGACAGTGTGGTGTTTCACTGAGACAGTCACTTACTCAGCACTAAAACTATATGACCAGATTCATTTTGAGGAGAAATTATGTGGTTTTCTCTGTGTGTCTGCATTTTTACTGCCTTTAGATAAGTTAGGGCCTTTGGTGGTTATCACTTTTTAACGATTTGTGCTTACCTCTGCTCCTCGCTGCTGGCTGTTTGTTCTTTACTACTTAGGTTGTTATTCATGTTCATGTAGAGACCAGAGAGTTAATAGAAAATGAAGATTGGAGTGGCTCTCACCCTCCCTTCTCCTGTAAGGTTGCCTGGGACAGCTCCACAACTGTTTATATATGGCTTTGCAGCTTCTTGGCTCACGACTGTGTTATGGTTGTGTCAAAGTATAAAGCTAAAGCTGGGAAGCTAGCAGCTTATTGAAATTAATTTCTTTGGATTTATAAAGCCACTGATTAATCATCTTACAATGTGGGTATAAACTTAGGAGAAATACGTAGTCTCTGTCTTATTTTTATATGAATTTTGTAATAGTCATACATATGTATTATATACTCATATATATATATACTTAGCACAGAGGTCACAAGTCAAGCTATTATACATAAAGTTCTCTAGTCCTTGCTTAATTTATGTGCATGTCTTGTCCTGTTGGAACACGGGACTCTTAGGTACATGCTTATTTTTAACGTTAAATATATTCAGGCACTTTAGAGAAGAGAGTTTTTGTTTATGTATATTTTGGCTTTCAGTTTGATATATTTCATCACCTCAGTGGTGAAAAACAGGTGGTTATTTTGTGTAACCATAAGTCACTTAACAAGGTAGTTGTATTTCAGGTAGTCCTCAACCCTTGATTTGGGTGCTTTCTTCTTTCACATACTTGCTGCACTAATACAGGTGCAGGTTTCGGTCTTCATAGTTGCAAGAGAAGCTTTCTGTGGCTGTAACTTTAATCCCTTTGCCTGCAAAGAAGGGTTGGCTACCTCAGCAGATTGTTCCAGGCAGCCTCCAGGGCAGATTATAAACACATAATTCTGCCGTAGAATGGGTGAGCCAAGGCAGGAAGGCTCTGCCTGTGATGATAAATGTCCTCTATCTCTGACCCTGTGTGTCTCTCTCTGGGATGGGTCTCACTACCTATGGCCAGTATATATGTGTATTTTAGTCTTGTCTTTTCTTCAAGGTCACAAGAACCTTCCTCTTTGAGGATGATGGCTGTGAGAGCACATCCGTCTTTACTATGGCTCATCCTGGGAATGCTCCGCAAGTGAGAGAGCTCAGCCCTGCTCCGGCCCTCCCTGTGCCTGGGTAGTGCTGCAGGACTCTCCTAATGGCTGGGTGGCTTCTGTGGGGAATGGCTGTCTCAGCAGCAGTGCCAGCAGAAGCCTAGAGGTGGGAAAGCACATCCTGATGCAGGAAGCTATCCGGAGAGCCCTTGATGTCTTGAAATACTCTGTGAAGTAGCTGAAAGACCACTCTATTCTTGGCTTTGCAAATATCAGCGCGTGGATCCAAAGCTGTACAAAATGAATGAGGGCAGATGTTTTTAACTGGAGCTGTTTTAAACAGCAGTTGGTTTATCGGGCTGATGTTACTCTTCTCTCAGTGACAGTCAGGTTACACTTCAGTTATTTGAAGAGATTCTCATTGTGAAATACTTGACTCAGCATTGAGGTAGCAGATCTTGCCAGTAGGAAGGAAGGGAACAGAAATGAGCTTCTGTGGCCTGCTTGGGTAAGGAATCTCCCATCATCAAAGGGCCACCACTAAAGAGCAACTGTGTCAGTAGTTTTGCAAATGTTCCTCTTCCAACAGATACTTTCTGCTTTTTCTCTGAAACTTTCACCTTCTTGTGTGTATTAAATGGCATATCAGCTGTTTATGGGGGTGTTACAACCTCTGCATGAGTGGAGTCACCAAGGAGGGCACTAGGGAAATGATGCGTTTATTTATTGGTGGGAACAAATGGGACAAAAATTAACCACCTCATTTTGTATTACTATTCAAATAAATGCAACAGCAAGTCTGTATTACAAAAAAACCCTCCTCAAATCAGGCTTGAACCTCTTCCTCTTGCTGCTGCACCCTTGATAAATATGCGTAGATTCAATAGTCCTTCCGTGAATTTTCAAACTGACAAGGTCATGAAGAAGTTCCTCCCAGCTATTGAACTGTAAATTGTTGCATATGACACCTGGAGGAGTTGGAATGGGTTTGTACAAGTAATTCAATGTATTCATCACACTTTTTCTAATGTATGCAGTGGTTCACATTGAAGCTGAGAAAGATGATTCATATTGCTTTCTTCTCTCCCCCCTGTCAGTAGCAGCAATAGCCCTCAGAGCAACATTTGAAACAGTAAAATGTCTGGCCCACAGCCATGTGTTACTACTTCTCTGCTGGGCCTTCTGATGATACTGTAATCAGATGAGGGACAAGGTAAGAATTGTTCTTTTCCATGGGGAAAATCAGACTGGGCTATTTAAGTACTAATCAAAAACCAATTTTAAGGATATGTTTAAGTTGGCCAGCAAGTATTTTTCAGTCCTATGGTCTATGCTATTGGGGAAACACTCTTTTTCTTTAACCTCCCCATCTAAGTTATTTTAAATGATTTGTGAGACCCTATGCTCTGATCTGAATTCTCATGTGAATTTTAGCACTTTCAGAATATGCTCCCCACCCGAACATGGATTTTTTTCTGCTCCCTTAGCATCAGACTAAGTGGTTACAGTAGAGGGGGATTATCCTGTGATACTGTGCTCTTATCAGCTGTTCATATTACACTACTGCCATATGAATAGCCTTGGGTTTTATGCTGGCTGCATCCCTTTAGAATGTGAGGATGTGGTGTACAGGTGTGGCTGAAGGGGGTGTTGGAAGTAAAACAATCTGTTTCCAATTATGGGACTCAAAATGGCAGTAAACCTTTTTATTTCCCCTGATTTGATTTAGATTCTCCTTTAGCTTGGCCCTGAACTATATTCCTGTCATGCTGCTGCTGTAGCTACCTCCAGGCATTTGTAAGAGACTGGCTAATTGAAGCACACACTCCAGCTTGGATCCAAACTGCTGTTTCGATCAAAATTGTAGACGCTGCTGCTGCTTCCTTCTGGAGTTCTTTCCATGAAGTACTAGGACTTTGGTTTGTAGGGTCTGGTTCTCCAAGGTTTTCAGGAAAGCCTGAAGTCTCTGAACACAGTGGAAGGTTAGGGCAAAGGCAGCATCGGGGAACAGTCCTATCATAGAATATTCTGCCTTGGAGGGTACCCATAGAGATCACTGAAGTCCTGGACTTTGATCCTCGAAGTCCTGCTGTAATCCCACTTGTGAACTGAGATATTCTCATCAGTTCTGGAACAACTGTGGCCCACTTGCAAACCAGTTGCATAATCCAGTGAATCCAGTCTCCTTCAGATACATCCACACAGTTATCTGTTCACCCCATAGGTCTAAGTGCCTGACAGTTCTAAAATGCAAGTTTCATGTTTCTGTTACGTCTCTTCTTTTACATACCTTGGCACCCCTGGGATGTTCACATTCAAGGATGTTTTTCATTTTGACAGCTGTATTTTGCTGTGATAGAAACATCTTAATTTCCTAAGACACCTGTGAGACTTGCTGGTTTTGACTGCCCGGTTTGTCTCAACAGACAGGGAAAATGGGCTCTCTTCCTTTTCCAACCTTCTCAGGACAAGTGCATGCTGGTAGGACCTCAGGCTAAGTTGTGGCCATGGAGGGGTTTCCCAGACATTCAGGAGGTCCCATGGCCCTTTGCACAGCAACTATGGGGGGTAAATGGAAGCTGGGAGGAATCTGTGTTGGGAGCAGAGCATGTCAGGCTGATAGCTGCTTCTCGAGCAGCTTTTTTCAGAGCAGCAGTGACAGAGCTGAAAACTTATTCTTCTCTGTCCTTTATCATGTTTACACTGTCGCCTGTGGTCGTGGGGGCCTTGGCTTCTGTCTTCAGCCCTGGAGCCCAGGGAGATGAGTATTACCTTGAAGTACACAAGAGGGTTTGATTGTTGGTGGATTTTTCCAAGGAAGATGTTGCCATATTTGTGGTTTCTGGTGTGATGTGTCCTACCCAAGATTCCTTTGATAGTTTTAGTCTTCTCCTTTGTAAAATGGGAGATGTGTTTGTTCAGATGGGGTTTTGGTGATAAAGGCTTCATTTTAAAGTATCATCTGAGAAAGGGCAGATACTTTGCTTGGGCAAAAATAGTTAACAAATAGTGTCTGTGGGAAGCACCAGGGTGAGGCCGTGAGCCATATCCAGGGATCTCACAGGCAAGGTCTTACCCTTGGTTTCTCATGTCAGCCTAGGTGAACATCATTTACTTACCAAGCTGCTCTTAGGAGCATGAATTATCTCAGATTCCTTTATAGACACATTGGCACTAATTACATTTGCAGGTCTGCAGTTGGCAAAGCTGTAGGATAGGGAATTGGTTTATCTCTGTCACCCTGCTGACCTGTCATTAGTGATGACAAAATGGGAACTTAAAAGAGCTCAAGTGACACCTGGCTTGAGTCAGAACAGCTACTGAAGCTGTGTCCTGCCTTGGGAACAAGCAGGTGACTCTCCCACACCATTCCTCTGCACACACATCACACATTCAGCTGCAGGAGCAGGCCAGGATGTCCCTGCAGTGCTCCTAGGGTGGTTGCTCATGGGGATGGAGGGGTTATTAGGGTGAATAGTTTAGCATATGACAAAATCAAGTAGTAAGCAAGTATACATTTTATATGTATAAAATATGCACATATCTGTGGAGAAGAATAAGTATCTGTGAATTTCAGGTTGGTATTGAGATGTTACCTAAGTGTGTATCTGTAAACCATGTTTGATTGTACTTATGCCTTTGTAAACCTAACATTTTTGTAAAACTTGCCTCCTACATTTCTTATGCCTGGGAGTATATCATGCTTAATGCAGTTGAGCAAAGTGGGGCTTGGCCATTGATATACTCTTTAAAAAATTGCCTTTTTCGCTGTCAAAGTATATTCTTGCTTAGGAATTTTCAATATTTCACTGAAGTCCTGGTCCTTTTGACATGAGTTTTAATGTTAGCTTCTGTGGAATCAAAATGTCATCCTCCGTGTGTGGAGTCCCAATCTCAGTGTCCAGAAACCAAATGCTTCCTTTGTCTTCTTTTGTATTTATCAGCACAAAGACTTTTTTGTTAGTTCAGGCTTGATTTTTTTTTTTTGTGCTCTCAAACTGAGATGCACTTTTGGTTCAAAAGCACTGCAGGAAGAACAATTTCTTACAGAGCGTCCTTCTGGGACTATAAATAATAAATGCTGTGACTCAGAGTGACGCAGGCACTCCTGCAACATATATGTGCAAGGCAAAGATTCAGTAAATAATTATTTACCTGCTCTTTGTCACCTCTAAACCAAGAGGGATCTATTCAGACTTCTTTGCTAGCTTGATGAGTTTTGTTTGTGCTGTACTGCTTTTTAGGAGTTCTAAAACATCAACTCTGTTTCTTTTCTGTTGCTGTTTTTGAAGGTTGTAACTTTATGAGCAGTGTTAAATATTTATCAAACCCTTAGTTTTGAGCCAAGACCTCCTATTCAAACCTCACCGACTTGCAGCAGGTGCTGACTGTTTGTGGCTCCCACACTTAGTGCCTTATGGTATGGTAGTAATGGACAGTTATTATTTCAGAGTTGCTGGAATTATTTGATTATGGTGTGTCCAGGATCCTCTTCATGATTTGGGTTAAATTATCCAGCTCTGTGTGATGTGATAAATTGTACCTGTGAAATGTATGCATATAAATCATTCCACGGGTAGAGCAGAAGCTTATTGATAAATAGAGGACAAGTCTATGTGGTCCTTTATTCTGCATTACAGTATAATCTTGTCTAAAGTAAGACATGGTGTGTCCTGGTTATCAGGGATAAAGTCTCTAACTGGAGCTCTGTGGAGTCAGTGGAAAGGCACCTATTAGCAGCAGTGGCGGGGCATGCAGTGGAGCTTTCTGAAGCGTGGAAAACACAAAGTCAAGATGTGTTTTCTCAAGTGAAGTCAGCTACAAATCTAACTCCAATCCTCAACTTTTTTAAATTCAGAGGAAAACTATCTGACTTGTTCCACATGAGGCAGCACCTTTGTATTCAGAGGGACCAGCGGACAATGAGATGGGCTAAAAAGATAAGGGTGTCTTTGAATTTCCTTAGTTCTGACAGGACAGGCTAGGGACACTGCTCTTTTTTAACTATTTATTTCCCCCAGGCAGCTGTGACTGACCAGTGTCCCTTTGAGAACCTCCCAGGTCAAGCATAGGCTCATGCTGTAGTTCAAAGTCTACCTCAAGTCGGTGGGAAGAGGTGTTAGAGAACTTTTCCTCTTTTTCATCTGCCTTATTTCACCTGTTAGGTCTCACTTAAAGGGAAAAATCCTTACAGATAGTCAACAAGATGTGTCCTGCAAATATACAGTCAACACATTTATGGAGAGCCTTGTATGTTTGCTTGTGATCCGTTTGCAAGTATGTCCCTGCAGGGCTGGGATTTCACTCCCATGTTCAGTGATGTGCCATGAGCCTTTTGGTGAGTGCTGTGGGTTATGATCCAAATGTAGATCCCATTGTGGGATTGACTGGGAAATGTTCCCAGTCAGTGCTGTCTGGTTTGCCATCTTCAAGAAGCTGCCCAGACCCCACAGGTTCAAGCTCTGCTGAGATGGTTGATGTAAGACACTTTCACCCCCATGACCTTCAGCTTGTGTGCAGTGAGAGAGTTTTATAAGCTCCCGGATCATTCCTGTGCCTTTGTATTTAAGAATTGCTTGTTTCCACCATAGAAGGTAACTTTATTTTGAAAATACTGTTCCATGGGTCTCAGGAGGAGGGCAGTCACAGCCCTGTTTGCTGACCATCACAGCTGGGAAATTGCTTCCCCGGTGCCGAGGGAATTGCTAGAAAGCATGACGAAACGCTTTCACGTCCTCTAGCAAGGGGCTTGCCTTTTTTTTTTTTTTTTTTCGTTTCCCTTTCTCCCCTATTGTTTTCTTCTTTTGTGTGACGCGTTCGGAGCAGCAGTGGCACTAACGATGCTCGAAAACAGGGTTTCTAAAACGCGTGTGTGTGTGTGTGTGTGTGTGTGTGTGCGTGTCCCCCGCCAAACCAGCTGGCCGCCCGCCCCCCGGGGCGCGCTCCGCTCCGCTCCGCTCGGCAGCGCGGCCGTGCTGGTTTCGCCCGCGGGGGATTTGCGGGAGCACTGCAGCAAATCATCCTGCATGCAAGGCTGACCTCTGGGAGGCTAACAAATTGAGGTGAGCCAGCTGGAGCGATAGGACACTGCCGGCAGACAGAGCATGCTCAGACCTGGGGGAGAAAGGTAGCTCAGGCTGCAGATGGTGCGCCGGGTACGATGCCGAGAGCGCACGGAGAGGATTTGTCCTTTTTTTTCCTTTGTGGTGGTGAGGAAAGAAGAGGACTGGAGAGTGCTCGTTCCCCTGCAAAGCGTAGCTTTAAGGTGTCTTCTTTTTTCTTTCTCCCGTGAAAGAGAGGCACCGGATAGCATTTCCTGTTATTTAGCAACACCAGGTATGCGTGCATGTGCTGAAACACTGGTCTTCCAGTGGTAGGACTTCCAAGACCAGAAAGGTTGCAGATGCTCTGAAAATTACTGCGTTTCTGTGCCGGGTGTCATTGTAACTGTGCTCTGTTTGCTGTGCTGATCACATACGGCTCTGGATTCAGTCTTGCTGGCAGTGCTGGCTGCAGTGTACTTCGGGAGGGGGGAAGGTTAGCACGGTTTTGATGGTATCCCCTTGTGCCCCCCTCCCCTTAACTTCACGCTGAACCTCTCCTCTGTGTCTGTGCACATGTGGGAAGGGAGGCAGCAGTTCGTTTGTAATCCCAGGTCTTTGTAGTCCCTCTTTGTTTGACTAGTGGTTTGCTTTATCATTTTTAAACAAAAATCTCATGGGGAAAACATCTTTGACCTGGACTAAATTCTGTTGGGTTTCTGTAGGTTTTTTTTTTTTAAACTGGACAGGTGCTGCTATGGGATTACTGATTACTTTTTTTTTTTTCCCCTCCCCTGAAAACATGCTAATGTAGAGCTTTTGGTAGCCAAGAAGGGATTTTCACTGTTCTTATTGGCTATGCTGTGCTCCTGCTTAGAATTTGCAGCACACAGGAGCGGTCTTGGGCACCATGCTGATGGGAAGTGGGGAGAGCTCAGGCTGTAAATGCTTCTTAACACCGGTTCCAGTTTCCAAGTAACACAGGCACTCTACCCGTTGGAGAACAGAGGAAGAAAGGGTAGATAAAATACAGAAAACAGCATATGGCAGCTAAAGCCCAGAGGCACAGTTGGAGTGGCTGAAGCTCATCCCGTTCAGTACTTTGGGATTTTGCATCATATTCCTTTGAATTAACTTTTGCAGCGTTAGTAAATTTTCCCTTCAGCCACCCCAGCTCTGTCTTTACCCTAGGCAGACCACTGAAGTAAGACAAACCTGCTGCTCTCTGACACCTTTTTTCCTGACAAAGGTATCTTGCTTACGGACTAAAAGTGAGAGGCCAGGCAAAAGAAGAGGCTTTTTACTCATGTGACAGGGCTGTTAATGCCAGTATAACCTGATAGGTTTCAGTGGGATACTTGGGTGAACAAAGATCAGCTGGAACGAACTCTGTTAAGCTTTTCCCTTTGTCTGGCCATGGTTATTTTGAGTAACTTGAGCTTTCATCTTTAGGCTTGGGACTGTCAGAACGTGAAGACTTGAGAGCTGAGAGAAATACCTTTTTTATTTTAACCTTTTTAGCTCATTTTTCTTACATTTCTTGCATCAAGCTTGTTTATCAGAAATGCATCTTATTTAGGGGAATTTTCTAGAGATTAGGTTAGTTTTTGTTTGGGGAAAGGAATTCATACTCCATATCATTATGGGTGGAGAAGAGAACTTTGAAATACGGACCTTAAAAGCCCAAGAAGTGTTCTTTTTAGATTTATACTTCTGGCTGTTTTGTGGCTTACTTCTCTGCCTTGACTGCTTAGTGTCAGGATTTTTTTTAACCTGTTGTTTAGTAGAACAAGACAGCAGTATCCACAAATATGAAATCGATGGCTGCTAGTCAACGTGAAAATCAGGTTGGATCTTCTCCTGTCCCAGCTGTCACAGACTCTGAAATTGCATGGAAGAAAACTTAGATTTTTCTGTCCCTAAGTGCAGGTGGTAGGTGTCCTGTAGCCACCAGCATTCTCCTGTTCATATTGAAGGTACGGGTGCAGTAGGGATCATTGCACAGAGCCTCAGTCTCCTTGGTTGCAGTCTCATACAGTAAGATTCACAGTTTTGCTTTCTATTCCTCACTTATGCTAAACCATAAAAACTGAAGGTAGACCTAATTTTGATCACAACTGTCTATAGGTAAGGGGTTTTGTAAGACAGTTTTTATAATATATTGTAATATTTGATTTTATTTTTTCCAAATAAGGCTCTGTTTTTTAAATTCTACTTGAGACTATGTAGTCATGATATTTTTTTGTATCTCCTATTTGTATCAGGCTTCATTAATGATATTTTTATCTTTAACTGCCGGGTTTGCTCTGTTCAAGAATCTGCTCTTTTCCTGTTTAAAAAGTCAGCACTTCTACACTTGGCTGCTTTTTACAGAGAAAATGTTCCAGGATATCAATCATTCAGTGTACCATCCTTTCTTTAATGTGCTATGTACTGTGAAAGATATATGTATCTCATTAAATAAATACAGTGAATAAGATGATAACAGCTTTCGGGACTGTGGGGATTGACTTGCTTGTAGTTCTGTGGGAATCTATGACAGAGATGAGAATAAAAGCGAATTCTTGGCTGCCAAATCCTAACTCCCCCTCCTTCCAATCGGGAAAGTTGCCTTCTAGCAACTTCTGCTTTGAGTATGAATGAAGTAGGTATTTAAAACTGTATGTGTTAAATACACTGCATCCTCAGCTAAGCCTCTTGCATCAGGGATGGGAGAAAGAACAGAAGACATTTTGCAGGGGAAGTGTGAAATGCCATGTTTGCATGCTTTTCTTTTCCTGTATTGGTCCTGGAAAGCCGGTCTAGCAAGGGATGGATCTGGGAGTAGGGAGTGCTCATGGGGAAAATATCCTTGAGGATGGAATATCCACTCCCTCCCCTCCCACTGTGTTGCCGTAGCAAGAAGGCAGCTCAGGGCAGCTCTGGCGCAACTCCTTCCCTGTCCTGTGGCAAAGGCAGCCCCAGTCCCCTTCCAGTAATGCTGTGTTTCTGGGAGCTGTGAAGATGGTTCTATTTGGACACTGCTGCCACGACTGGCAGGCTGTGTGTGGGGAGCTTGTCAGCTGGACCAAACCCAAGCTGGCCTCTGAGAGGAGGCATTTCTCTCTGCACACAGTGGTGATGCTCTCTTGAAATGTGTATCCGTTGTGCTTTTTGGGTGGGGTTTTTTTTTTCCATTTTCTGAAGTTTTTTAGCCTGCTTTAGCTCTGGAAAACTGAACGTTGGCTTGAAAATGCTTGGGCAATTGGTAACAGAAGCTTGTCAAGACCTATATAGACAAAACCAGCACTTTTTGTTTTGTTAATACCTGCAGGACTAGGTGATCCTTCTTTAGGCAAGCTGTTCATCCTGGTCACCCTTTTTCTCCCTAATTAAGCTCTTGGTTTTTTCCTTTGGGGATCTTAATAATATGTCTTTTTTTGTAATTGTTTTTTGTTTTGTGAGCTTTGTAGCTTTTCTCCCTATTTCTTACCTAGACTGTAATTTTTAAAATGGAGAAGAGATTTGGAAAACTGTCCATCATATTAATAGCTTTAATGATTCATCCTGCTGTAGCTTCGCAATTAAAAAAAGAACAACATAATTCATCTCTTAAATGAATCCAAACAGTCCTTTATGCCAACTGCCTGTTAGTAGAAATTCCTCTCTCTCATCCCACCCACTCCGATCTCCTAAACGTGTTAAGGAGAGATGAAGAACTGTGTCTCCATCTCTGCTTCCTGTCACTTTCCCACTTCCTGAGGACGTTTAAAACATCAGATGACCGGTAGGTAACAGGCAGAAGGTGCTACTGTGTCCAAAGCTGTGTGAGAGTACTAGGGACCTGCAGGATGTTGGAGATCTGTGCCAGAAGTGCCTGCTGAACACATCAGGTGCGTGTTCCTGAAGGCTTTACCTGTTCAGCAGCAGTCAGTGCTGGTTAGAGAGGCAGCAGCCTGGCAGAGACAATGAAACTGTGACACCTTAGCTAAGTGAGGGAAGGGTGGAGAAGGAGAACGGGGTAAGCTTTTCATGCCTGTGAACTCTTTTGGAAAAAGAGCAAAGAGGAGCTGACCGAAAACAGAGTCCCTCCCACAGGCTCTTAGCCTCTGGAGTGCCATCTATTGTGGCTGAGCTACAAGCCTCAGGACATGCTCTGATTTCCATTGCAAAGTGAGCCACCCCCACGCCAGTGTTTTTGTTGAACTCTCCATCCTTGACTGTAAGTCTGCTGCCCCACTGTCCTGTCAGCGTCGCTGCCAGGGCAATCTGCCTCTTCTTCCTCCTCCTCTCACTCCTCCTCCCCTGCAGCCCACTCCGCTCGGGAATGTTCAAGGGCACGTTCCATCCCCTCCCATGGGGCGTCATTGCCCTCTGCCAGCTTGGCAGTGAGAAGTTCCATGCAGCTTTTACATGCACGTCTCTTCTGGCTAGGCTCTAGTCTATCAGTGTCTCCTGGTGCTTTAGCATTTCAAAGCAGGGAGTAAAAAAATGTCAGTCCGTGCAATTTCCTTGGTAACTGGGGCGTATTGCTCACATGGAGCAAAGCCGTGGTTATCCCAGTGTCGCTGGGAAGAGGGCTGCATCAGTGTGGTAGGGATGGGAAGGAGGTAGTCTGTGGGCATCTGGGGGAGTGACTGGCCTAGATGCTGACCTGTAGCAGAAAGAAACAGCACAGAGCACTCTGCTCTTACAGAGAGTAGCAGTGTGTCTGGCCTGCTACTTCAGCGAGTGCTTTCCACTTCTTCAGATGTTCTGCAGCAACACTGTGGGAGGGGAGTGGTAGATCTAGACCCATTTTTTCAGGGAGCTTTAGTAATGAAAGCTTTTATTGTGAATCAGCTCTCTTCAGGTGGAAGAGTAAATGATCTTACCTGTTTCGGAGTTACCTGCTGCCTCCTGGGAAAGCTTCCCATCCCAGGACTGCTGCTGCTGACAGTGCTTAATGGCTGATCTCAGCTTGGGGGACTGAGGAACATGGGGACATGGAGAGTAATTGCCTGCCTTTACCCCCTTGGTGCAGCCTGTCCTGGGTATATAAAAGCTAACAGTGGGATTGTTTGTTACTATTTATGTTCTGCCATTCCCTGAAGGACCAAAAATTTTAGTTCTCAAAGATCTGTTTTCACTGAAAGTGTCAGATTGAAAAAAAAGGTGGATGATAAAATGTGGCAAAACAGGCAAAGAATTAAGACAGTTCCCTGAGTACCTGTGAAATTCTCCTCTCGTTCCTTCCTGCAACACCCTTTCCTGTCCACATCCCCTTGCTCACTTCCATCAAGAGCAGCTTTCAGCCAGACAGCATGAATCAGGATTTAGGAACTGGCAATGAGGAACAGAAATGAAGATGGATTACTTTAGCACTGCTAGCATGTAACAACTATCCCTGACACCTGGTTGGCTAAAGCACATACACTCACTTCAGCTAAGTGCAGGGAAGTGAAAGAGCTGCAGTGAGGAAAGAGGTGGAAGAGGGCCTTGCAGATGATTTTTATTAAAAAGCTGAGTTGTTCATTCGTAGCCATTTAGTGGGTATGGCTATAGCAGAGTCTGAAATGAAAATTGCTAACCTCTGAACATCGGCCACATCTATCAGGCTGCATCTCTGAAGTGCCTCTTAGGCCCTTCCCTTGGGTCTGGAGAGGAGAGAACAAATCAGTCAGGGGTGAAACATTAGAACAGGATGTTTTCAAGAAGGCCTGTTTGGCTCAAGGGGTTTCTAATGGTCGACAGAGCTCTCCACCATCAAAATGCCTGTGAAATGCAGGTGGTATCAGTGGTGTTTTTATGGACTGCGGGCTTCTGATGCCTTTGAAACACCCACACATACACACTCATCTCGACATAATGGAATAATAAAGAGGCCATGTGGTTTCCCCCCCTCTGCCAAGGTCTTGCAGCTTGCAATGACTCCGCTGAACTTGTAGGTGCTTTGTTCTTCTGACCCTCAGTAGTTAACTTTCACAATGCCCGAGGACTTGGCCTTCAAGTGTGTGCTTGCAGCAGAGGACTTGGGTGTTAAAGGTCTGCTTCCTGTACTGACTAGCACATTTTGCACCTGGCTGCTGAGGCTCGGCCCTTTCCTTGGTGATGCTGCTGAAGTCATATAAAGCTGTGCACACAGGAGGAGAGGGGAGGTAGTGGGGAGGTTGTGTAGAGAGTTGGATGATATCGTTAGATATCTTTCAAAGACAATGAAGAAGTAAAGTGAAGCTTTGAAAGTCTGGTATCAACAAAATAACTGAAGATCTGTCCCCATAATTTATTTTTTTTTCTGAAAACTGGTTTGAATGCATTAGCAGAGCCTGACTGATGTACTGCTATCCCAAGTGTGTTTCCATTCAAGGCTGCCCATGGAACAACCACGGTAAAGAGTTGCAAATCCATCAGGAGCAGCAGTCATCCCCTGTTAACGGAGAAGGACAGACTGAGATGTGATGTGACAGCCATCATTTGTCTGCAGGATATCTGTGGTCCCTGGGACAAGACCAGGTTTAAATTACTGTGGTTGAAACAAAGGCTAAATGTTAGGAAAGAGTTTATCACAGTCCTTCCGTGCCTTTATTAAAAGAGACTGGCTGCAGAGATGAATGAGTACTAAGAATGAGATAGAGAAGCGAGTGGTTTATGAAGAACTAATCTGTCCTGGACCACTCTGGGTCCCTTCCTGTTTTCTTTTCTGTGGTTGAAATCAAAACAACACCATTTTTAATTTGCTGCTTGCTTTTAGAGTTGCTAAATGAGGCAGTTTTTCAGACCACTTGCCAGAGGAGATGGGCTTCATTTCTGTTTCATTTGAGTAGCTAGAACTGCTCTGAAATTGAAATGAATTTGTTGCTCAGATCCCCAGAGACCACCTCTTGAATTTGTGTGGCTTGTAGCTAGCACTTGTTTCTTTGGCATTATTCAGACTCCCAGGTACCTCCAGTTCTTCATGGATCTTTCAGGCTATTGGGATCTCACAAGCTGTAGGAATCCCTTTGACTTCATTGAATTCCATGAATGATTCTCCATTCCATTCCAAGTTGCAGGATCAAGCTTTTAGGCTGCAGCATCTCTTTTCAAAAGAAATCCCTTGGCAGTAGAGGAGGTGTTTGCTTTGGTCCCAAATACATCTTGCTGACTTCCTCCACTCTGCTAAGGGATGCCTGGGATGTCAGAACATGTGCTTGAGACATTGCTTTTTTCCTCTCTCTGCAAACTTACATCAAAGGAAGTTTAAAATTGCTACTTTTAAAAACGGCAGCTAGAAACAGTCTAATGGGGTATATACCAATCAGAAATTTCCCTTCCTGAAGTCCCCCATGAGTCATGGGTGCAATTATTTACCGCTTGACTAGCAGTGAATCTTGATGCATAATGAAAATTGGAGCCCATAAATACTGTTGGTGAATCAATACCTCATTTGAAGTTCACAGTTGAAAAGATAATCAATACTCTGATACAAGCCAGTAGTGTTTCTGCATAGGAAGAAAACAGTGGAAGGGTCTCTCCAGCAAAGAAATAAACAGGGAGGCCTTGGAGCAGCACAGAAAAGGTCCCCAGGTTGGGATGGGGAAATGCCAACACCGAAACTCTTCAGATGTACTAGGTTATCATTTGTGTAAGAGTTGGCTGTGCTGGTGTGAGTCAGACTCTCACTAAAGGTCTCTCATGAAGGTCTGAGTACTTTAATGACATATCGGTTCCTCACATAAAGAGCAGAGCTCTGCTCTCTCCCATGCCAGTATTTCTTTTGGAAGATGATGGCAGTTCCTAGGCTTTGATCCTAGATTGCAGCTAAAGAAAGGGTCCTGTGACTTCGGAGTCTCCCACAGGGCAGTCTGTAGACCTGCAGGTCCTCCCTTCACCCCCCAGTAAAACTAAATTGAATGTAATGTTCATTAGTTCACATTCCACATTGGAGTGTAGTGAAATCTATACCTGGCAATACTCCTTGTGCTATTATTATCTGTGCAGTAAAGGTGAGAGGCACCATTGAGTATTTGCAGCTGTACAAAAAACCTGTGGCACATCAAGAGGAGGAGTTTGCTCTCCCAAGCCCTCTGCAAGTGACCCACTGATTCCCATGCTCTCTCCTCTCACTGTGGGACTGGTCTGCAAAAAGCAGCTGAGCCCAAGTCACAGAGCACATACTGGGGGTTTTTTTTGCCAGATATTCACAGATCTCATCCTTAAACTCTTTTACATTTTCTTCTCCAAAAGTATAGAAGTGAGAATGAGAAATGAAGCCTGCCTGTAGTGCAGCTCCCACTTCTGTTTGCTTTTGGGGCTTTTTTGTGGTTTTTGGTAGAGCTTTGGCACTTTTTTTCCACCCTCCTTCCCTGGAAGGAGGAAAAATTACTGAAAAAAGCCTAAACACTCTTGAGTAGTCCATAAAATGTGATTTATGGTGGAGCTGTAAACCTGATGTTTAAATGGTTCCTTTCTTGTTTTATTTTCCGCAGGTCTTTGCCCTCACCATGTCAAAGAGTGTTAATGATGTGTTCCCTCTCCATTGCGTTCCCCACCTGTCATCCTGCTAGGATCTAACTACAGAATGAACATAGCAGCTGTGTTTAATGCCTTGCTCGTGTCTGTCCTCGCTGCTGTGCTCTGGAAATACATCAAACTGCGCGAGCATGCCTCCATGGTGGAAGAGGAGCTGGTCCTCACACGCCAGTCTCAGGAGCTTTCCGAGGCTCAGATTGACTACCATGCAGCTCTCCAGGCGCTGGTGGAGGACGGTACCAAGATGGTGTGCACTGGCAGGATGCACACCGACCGCATCTGCCGCTTTGAGTCCCTCTGCTACTCCACCGAGGCTGAGGAGTTCGTCTACTTCCACAGCAACTCCTCGGTTATGCTGCCC
The DNA here is from genome assembly GCA_013400415.1 of Scytalopus superciliaris. Classification (NCBI taxonomy): domain Eukaryota; kingdom Metazoa; phylum Chordata; class Aves; order Passeriformes; family Rhinocryptidae; genus Scytalopus; species Scytalopus superciliaris. The sequence continues at coordinate 345,084 of VXBX01000774.1, read as the reverse complement.
AACCTGGGCTCCCGGAGGTTCCAGCCGGCTCTGCTCGACCTCTCCTCTGTGGAAGATCACAACACCCAGTACTTCAACTTCGTGGAACTGCCAGCTGCTGCACTGAAATTTATGCCAAAGCCGGTTTTCGTGCCTGACGTGGCGCTGATTGCCAACAGGTTCAACCCAGACAACCTGATGCACGTCTTTCATGATGACCTCTTGCCCATTTACTACACCATGCAGCAGTTCTCCGATTTAGATCTGGAGGCACGGCTCTTCTTCATGGAGGGATGGAGCGAGGGTGTTCACTTTGACCTCTACAAGTTACTGAGTAACAAGCAGCCGCTCCTCAGGGAGGAGCTTAAAACTCTGGGCAGGCTCCTCTGCTTTACCAAAGCATATGTGGGACTGTCCAAAATCACCACCTGGTACCAGTATGGATTTGTCCAGCCACAAGGGCCAAAGGCTAACATCTTGGTTTCTGGTAACGAGATCAGGCAGTTTACCAAATTCATGATGCAGAAACTGAACATCAGCTTGGAGGAAAGCTCCGGTGAGGAGTACATCGTGGTGTTCAGCCGAACAATCAACAGACTTATCCTGAATGAGGCAGAACTAATCCTGGCTCTCGCTCAGGAGTTTCAGATGAAAACCATTTCCGTGTCTCTGGAGGAGCACTCGTTTCCCGACATCGTCCGGTTGATCAGCAATGCGTCCATGCTGGTCAGCATGCACGGGGCCCAGCTCGTCATGTCGCTCTTCCTGCCAAGAGGCGCCACCGTGGTGGAGCTCTTCCCGTATGCTATCAACCCCGAACACTACACCCCTTACAAAACCCTGGCAACCCTTCCTGGCATGGACCTGCAGTACATTGCCTGGCAGAACACCGACAGGGAAGACACTGTTACCTACCCGGACAGACCTTGGGATCAGGGTGGGATTGCTCATCTGGACAAAGCCGAGCAAGAGCGCATCATTAAGAGCACGGAGGTGCCGCGGCACCTCTGCTGCCGCAACCCCGAGTGGCTGTTCCGTGCCTACCAGGACACAAAGGTGAACATCCCATCCCTGATCCACACAATTAGGCAGACTGTGAAGTCTAAGCCTGGGCCCAAGAGGCAGAAGTGGTCTGGTAGCCTCTACCCTGGCAAAGTGAGGGATGCCAAGTGTCAGGCCTCTGTCCAGGGCACAAGCGAAGCTAAACTTGCTGTGTCCTGGCAGATCCCCTGGAATCTGAGGTATCTCAAGGTCAGAGAAGTGAAATACGAAGTGTGGATACAAGAGCAAGGGGAAAACACTTACATGCCTTATATATTGTCCCATCAGAATCACACATTCTCAGAAAACATTAAGCCCTTCACGATATACCTGGTGTGGATACGCTGCATCTTCAACAAAAATCTCCTGGGACCTTTTGCAGATGTGCTCTTGTGTAGTACATAACCTGTGGCACTACCTGTACAGCTCTGACTTGCTCTCCACTCCATCTGTGGTTTAAAACTTCTCGTCTTGTAGTTTGTAGAGGGCTGAAGAGGACTAGACTGTACCAGTGCCTAAGTGTCCATTGTATTGCACTCCATGTATATTCTTTAAGTGGTATTTATTTACAGTGAGTGTTTAAAAAAAAAAAAAAAGAAACCTCTGTGTTCGTCAGAGTAACTTTCAGAGGTTAAATTACATGCTGAATACAATGCAATTGAAAACAGAATGGAAGTGAATTGTGTGTACCTTGGTCGTGATTTAAATTTGTTCCTATTGTGTGGTGAGTATTTAAGCACAGCGTTAAACCGCAGTTAATTCCATGGCTAAGTGGGCAATTCTCATCAGCTTTTTCATTGTAAGTTATTTTTTTCAGTAACTGACTGTAACTTTGAGTTCAAGATTCAGTACTGGAGCCTTCATTAAACTGCTGTAAACCTCCTCAATATTTCTTTTGCATTTTATTATCTGTCAAAAGCATTTCTGTGATAGATTTATCCATTGTTGTGGTACAATGTGTGTATGTGTAGCTTTTTATTTTTCATGTTTTGCTTAAAGAGAATGAGACTACAGTGTCAACTTCATGTTTAAAATCAGATTTTACTGCTCCCCTATTGCAAAAGGCTGCAATAAGAGATAGGAGGTAGAAGAGATGGCATAGATAAAATAATTTACTGTGTTTTAAGATGTTCATTTTGTATGTTGATGATTTTAAGATGTAACTCACTCATTTTGTGAGCTATGTACAGGTGTGAGAAAGGAAGAGGATGGTTTGGAAAAGATGATGGGGGAGAGATTGCACTTAGAGGAATCCACTGAATGAAATCCTTTTTTTTTGGGTGTTTGATCCGAATAATCTGTCAATAATAGCTACCAACAGCCACATGCTTTGCTAAGGAATAGGCAGGTGATGGCAAGGTGAAGTTTTCTGGGCAGAGTTGTTCCTAGATATTGGTGAGAGGAAGCAGAGTCAGGCAGGAAACAGGTAGGTGGATTCTATGGCATTGAGCTGGACAGAGCATGTGGCAGGGATCAGGCTGATGACCTCTGTTGATCCAGTGAGGGGCGTAGTTTATTCTAGACTTAAATGCATTTTCCCTGAGATCAGAATCTGACATTGTTGCTGGGGTAGCACACTGAGTGCTTGGAACGTGATCCTGCACAGATCTGCTTTAGCTGGAGACCCTAAACGATGCTGTCTTTGAATACCAGCTCTGAGTCACAAGTACAGCTCTTGGAGAAGGGAGAAGGAAAGGGGCAGGAGTGTGAGATGTTTCCTTGATAGATGTGAGCATCCTCCGTTGTTCATCACCAACGTTGAAGCAACAGGAAAAGTGCTTTCTCCTTCTCTCCTCCCTGGTCCATGCCTTCCTGCCAAGGTCTGGGTGGACATTTGAACAGCAGGATAAATGTCTTGCTCTCTGAGTGGTGGGCTGATAGATGAGCATCTCAAGGCAGGATTATAAATAAGGATTCTAGAGAGAGGGGGAGCAAACCATTGCTGTACAAATCAGCCAAGACACAGGAGGTTTGAAAAAGGAGCAAAACACCACAGTACAACACTAGACCTTTCAGGCAAGTGCTGCTTCTGTATATTCATTGTCTCCCTTTGTTTTCAAATACATTCATGATTTAAAGGAGAGGAAGAAACAGAACATCAGTCCCAAAATCTGTGCTTGCTTTGCCATTGTAACCTTTTAGCCAATTAGTGGGTTTTGCCTTGATATTTTTAAGGGGCACGTGAATATTCCTGCTGTTATTTTCTTAGGACAAAAATGGGCTTCTTGCTGAAGTGAGTATCCAACCTGTGGCCCAGTCTCCACGTGGCTGCACATTCCATGCCACATACATCAGAGTGGAGGTGAGAAAAACTCCTAACAGATGACAGTGAAAGCAAGCAGTTCAGGAAAGCCTCCAGGACCTGTGGCTCCCCAGGACCTTGCTGGCCAATGAGTTCCCTCTCACAGAAGCATTTTGCAGCAGTCTTGCATCCCCATATCCATCCAAGCTAAAGGTAGCCCTGTGGCCAGTGGCCATCCTGCTGGCTGTTGCAAGGGTGGTAATGTTTGCACCCTGTGAAGTCAATATTGAATGAGTCTTCAGACAGCTGAAATTCACTGAGTGTTTCGTTTTCATCAGTTCTCAGAAGTAATTTTCTTTGGGTGTGTGAGCTGCCTGTGTTGTCCTAACCACTGTTCATCCTGGACAGGGTATTGGTCTGCTTGTTACCTTCCTGCCTGCTTTTCTCTATGCCTTTTGTAGTAATTCCTTTGCCTGTAATTTGTAGACCATCCCATTTCACTTAAAATTAGTTCCATGTGCTTGCAGATTTTCTAACATTTGCAGATTGGTTACAGCACATTAACTATTTTCTTCTCATATCCTAATGACTCTAATCAACAAAAATTGACTACAGAGCTATGAAGTATCATATACGTGGGTTTCCATGCTCTTAGCACTGGCAGGAAATGGTCTCTGGTGTTGAGAGACTGGCTTTTTCCAGAAGATAATCAAATGTGCTTTTCAAAAATGTGCATTCAGGTTCTGTCTTCCTCATCAGTGCTGTGGGTACTTTATGAGGTGGAAGAAAAATGAAAGTATTTTTCCTTTTCAGACTCTGAGGTGGCTGAACACTGAAGCTGTGTCAGTGATGTTGCTGATTGCCTTCAACCTGCCCAGTGTAAGAATGTCAGTGCGGGTGCCTCACTGCTATACCTGAATTCCTCATCTGCCAGAGCACACAGCGATGAGAGCCTGTGGTCCAGCCTGTAGTTGTCAAAAATTAGGCACAGTAATGCTATGCTGATTTATACTACCTCAAGAACTGCTCTGGAGTGCTGGCATCTTTCCATAATGAATTTTCTTTTCCTTTTAATAGCTTTACCATTGGTGCTCTGCAGGCCTGTTCCATTTTTCACCCCCATTCCTCCCCTGTCCCATGGGCTGTTTGTTTCCCTTCCTTCACACCAATACCCTCTCACAGTCTCAAGCCTTCACATTTCAGGAAGACCCACTGGTGTTTTGTCTGTCAATGCCACTTCTTAATGGATCAGGAGGAATGTTTGCCTGGTATCTCTTAAAGTTTTGCCATGTGATGAATGCAGACTCTCTGTGCAGAGGAGCTGAGGCTGCATCTCTCACGTGCTTAGGAAGGCAGGGCTGGAGCTGAGTTACTCTATTTCCAGAACAGCTTCTTCCCCCAGGTGAGCTTGTGGGGCTCCATAACAAGTTGTGTGTTGCAAGCAGCTTGGTATTTCCACCACTGCTTCATTTGTTTCTGCTCCCAAAGCAGATGCATTATGCTCTGTGATGCTCTCTGGCCACACTGTCCTGGAAGAAGAGAAATGGCTGGGATTAAATCCGGAACCCTCTGGGGGCAGTGCAGGATGCCGCCCCACTGCTCCTGGGCTCGTCCCTGCTTACAGAGATAGATCATTGAGAAGGATTTCCTCTGGCTGCAGTTTCATATCTGCTTTTAATTAGCCCAAGTGCAAGAAGCAGCTGATGGCTGAGCTGGGAGGGCTCTTACTGACATACAAGGACAAAAAAGGACCAAAATGGAGCACTTAGAAGCTCGGACCCCTGAGGTGTTGGAGCAGGAGCTGCAGGTTGATGGTAATACACCTCCCTATGGAACAGGACCTCTCAAGTGTGACTTTAATAGAGCCAGAGCAATTCACATTACTGTTATTTGCCACTGCTTATGGCTCAAACTCACCCTCAAAGACCATATTCAAGAATAGAAAGAGGCTCAACTCTAGTCTGGCTCGGGTGTGTTTCCTGAGAACAATGTGCTGCTGCCAGGGCTGAGGAGAGCTGAGACTGAATCGATGTGGCTGGTCTGAAACAGCCCACCCCGTGCTCTGCACACCAGAAGACCAGTTGCTCTGGAGGGGTAGCCTGGAAGAACAGGGAGCAGCTTAAATTAGCACAAATAAGGCTGAAAAGCCACCAAGTCAGACTATCGAGTGGTGGGAGGGACTTGTTCCATGCAGCCTGGCGGGTGGCATTTGGCATGATCATCTGTGGGAGCTCACCTCAGCAGGTTTCTACAGCATTTGTTTGCCAGTTTCTCAGGAACCTAACACACAGGGAAATAATAATGAAATCTTGTTTTAATAGTCAGTTTGAGATGGCCTGTGTTCTGCCAAGCCACTATCAGCATCCTTTTCTGTGGATTTTAAACCATTGTTCGCCACAGGAATTTTCCTCTGTGTGATGGAGAGGGGCTTAGAGTTGGGTGTCCCACACTTGCTCCCGTGGCTGGGTGCAGCATGAAGACCTCGCTAAGCTTTTGGCCAAGGGAGAAGCAGTGAGGATGCTGGTTCCCTGAAAGTGATGTTCTCACATGGGTGCAACTCTGCCAGATCTCCCTCTGCAGACTGGTGGGGCACCTTGGTGGCCACCAGCTGACCATTTTCTCACCAGCCAGAGGTGCTCTGGTGCTTATGCGGTGCACTTAGCCCTTGACAAGCATGGAGAATCCTAAACCTCATCCAGCAAAATCCATGGCTGCCATAAATTATTACTGGCTAGTTTTTGCTTAGCAAAATTATCACACTTTTCTTTTACTGGCCTTACAGATTTCTCCAGCTTTTGGCTTCCTTCTTCTCACACATCACCCATGGGTGGTAGGGACAGGCTGTGATGGGCTAATTGCAGTCCAGATTGGTCACTCAGTGTGAGTTTTACACCCCCAGAAAGCAACTGGAGGTAATAAAAATACTTGGTTTTGCAGAGTTCAGTTTGAGACTTTTCTGTCTGCTTCTGCTCCCCTCCCCTGATTCTTTTGGACAGATCCCTTTCTTAATGAAATAGTGATTCTCAAAAGCAATGACCTGGGACATTTAAGAACAACTGTGGAGGGATGGGAAATATAAAGCAAAAACAAACCCTTTGAAGGACAGTATAGGAAACATATTTGCAGATGAAACCAGACCATTTCTAAGAAGATTTTGGTGAGAAATAATGCAAAGTGCCTTTTTCAGCTTCCTCACCTCAGTCTTTAACAACTAAATACTTTACCCAACGTAAATGTATGACAGTAATATTCTTAAAAGCAGTCTATTGATTTTTTTAAAAATTTGTATTGCATTTCAGGCCACCTGTTTGCCCACATCTCTTAAGGCTTTGTTTGCCCACTGCTCTGGGATCTGTGAACATCTTGTCCCAGGACACCAACACCTCACCGGACCCAAATTAAACTAAGACACTTAGGAAATAAACCATTTTAAGACCCTGCAGGCTGTTGGTGTAGATGGTTCCGAGGCAGAGCCACACTTCCTGCAGATGGACTGGCAAGAGCTCTGATTCAAGCCTTTAACATCCTTAGGGCAGAAGTTGGTCCACCTCCACAGCAAGGAGGGTGGTGCTCTCCAGGATCCGTGGGTGAAAGGGCCTCCATAAGGACACCTCATTTAATTTATATTGAACAAAAAGGTGACTTCAGTATCTTTGCTGCTGTATCTCATCTACTGACTTGTATAAATAGCAGACTTATTTCTACAATATTTTTGCTTCTGGTGTCTGTGGTGTAAGGCAGAGTAGGTTTAGTGGATAAAAGAGCACTTAATTTTCCCTGCTGGACTTGAAGTAGGCACGCTCTTGGAATGGCTTTCACTGTGATGACTGACAGTCCATCTGTGCTGTGGGTGGTAAGAGAAGCATCACCATCTGCACGTGTGTGAGGCACATCACCGTCCTTATGTAAGAGAAGTCAGCTCCCCCTGCACATCCGCCCCTAAAGGGGGTTGAGCCAAACCCTCTGCTAGCATAGGGCTGGCTGCCACACAGCAAACCATGGTGAATTCACACTGATTGAGGGCCTGGCCCTCCTTGTCACCCTCTCAAATAGTCCCTTCAGAACATGTTGATTACTAAATTAATTGTTGGCACCTTCAAACAGATACATGGAATAGCCTCCTGTTTGCTCGAAATAACTTGGCAATTATCATCACCTTTAAATGTCACTTAGTCCTGTCACTATCAAATGTGTTGCCTTTAAAATTTAATTGAGTTTCCCTTTGTTTGGTGTGTATTCCAACAGCTCGCTCCAATTGCCTGATTTACCTTCTGGGTTAGTCATGTCCCTGTATGTATAATGTAGCATCCACAGACACACTCACTCAGTTTAACATCTCTCTTCTGTGCCCCAGAGACTCCCTGTTCCTTTGTCCTTCCTTACTTTAATGTTATTCTGCCCACTAACAATAGTAATTGCCTCTTCCAGCTTGTTTAGCGTGTGGGTGAGGTGGATGGAGGTGGGACAGTCTGCAGGCATTCCGACACCAGCAGCAGTGTTGTTTTCCCACTGTCTGTGCATTTCCAACGGTGTTATCCTGCGAATGCTTCTAGCACAGTGATGTTTCCATGATGAGTCAATTCCTCCTGCTCCTTCAGCCTGCGTGGCAAAAACCTGCAGGGTCCTTGTTGCCATCCACGAATGGGTGCTGAGACAGCAGCTGCTCTGCAGACCCTGATGGAGTGCGTTGTGTTGGGGTGATTGAACCAGTGCTGAAGTAAACAGAGCTGACCACTGGCCTTTCCCTACCCTTCAGCCCCAGGGGCCGGGTCTGCTTGTATCCAGGGGTCATGTCTGTTTGGTGGCAAGGTGTGACAGACCTGGGTTAGGAAGCAGAGGCTCAGACTGCTGCTCAAGCTGACTAGCAGGGTAGGGACACAGGTGGCCGTCTGGACAAAGTTTTTTGTGAAATGTGTCTGCTTTTTCTGCAGGATTTTCACTGTGAGAAGCACGGAGGAGAGGGAGGAGGCAGGTGGGGTACTGCCATCTGGGGTGAGTTACTGGAGGGTCTTCTGTTTTTCAGGTGAGAGACCAGTAGAGAACTGTAGGCCCAAGCCATTGATTTTAGCTAGGGAAATCTGTTGTTTGTACAAGCCCTTTTCCCAGTCTTGCTCCTCTGTTTCAAGGCTTTAGATAATTCTCTGTTACTTTGTTCTTTTTATTCACTCTTCTCTAGATCCCTTCTTCTGTTTTGCCATTAGAATATGAAAAATTTGATCTGGACTTCAGGCAGAGGGGAGCAGGGGTGAGAGCTCGGTGAGAAAACACCACCATGTCTCCAGCCACAGCAAGGAAGCCCCTGGCAGCATCCCTTGTGCATCACAGTGGAAGATGAGTGCTGCCCTCTGTATTTCAGAAACGTTTTTTTCATCTATTTTCTCCTGGCAGGGAAACGTGCTTCCCTCCACACATGAATACTTTTCAGTTTCAGAGCCAGACAGCTGTGAAAAATCTCTTTCCTTCCTTCTTCTTCCAAATTCCTTCCTCAGGATTATGATGGTGCTTCAGAGGAGCAATTTGAAATGCATTTTGCTTGAGGGGAAGAATGGGATTCAGTCATCTGGGAGTGAAGGTTTCAGGTGCTTTGGGTTCTTGGCTCTTTTCCTACCTCCCACTTGCTTAATTTTGGGCAGGAAGTGACTGCAGGACATCCTCTGCTTGATGCTGATGCCTGGAAAATGCTGTGTCCTTGGAGAAGGGGAGCAAAGAGACATCTCTGCTACAACTCCAAGAGACCAAACACTGGTCGCACTTCTATGAGAAACATTTTGTTTCTCTGACCGCTTTTTCTTCCTCTGCATTAAAAAACCAACCAACCAACCAACCAACAAAACTAAACAAAAGCTCTATTAGGGAGAATAGGAAGGGCTGAGAAATTGGTGGGGCTGACCTGAGAGTGCCTGTCTGCAGTGCAGAATCTTTGGTGGAAGTCTCAGGACAGCCTTTTGATCACAAAATTGTGCTGAAAAGCTTGTAGGCAGAAACAAAATCTTTCAAAAAGCAGTTGGCTTCATTCTCTATATTGCATGTTCCTCTTCCATCACCTTTCTGAGTAAGGACCTAATTTAAATGTGTTCTCCTCAGAAGAAAGCATATTTTTTACAGCCTAGGTTTGGGAAATCTCTGACCAGCAGACTACACTTACTATAGCAGTGGTGTAGGTGAGGTTGGCAGGTATATAACACCAGGCTGTGAAGGACACATCTGCCTGTGTGGTCTTCCCAAGGCAAACACCACTGCTCTTACCCCACTCCTGCTGAGTTGATCCTTATCCCATAAAAAGCGAGAGGATATTAGTGGCCAGTTTGATGCACCCTCACCAGTAGCTCACGAGAGGGCTGCTTGGGTAAGCACCGCACATAAACAGGCCACCCAATTCTAGACAAGGATTTTGGCTCTGCTTTCTCAGCTCTCTTTCAAAGCAGTAACATTTCAGGGGGAAAGAAGACCCCTGAAGTGGCCCACATGGAGCAGCAGTGCCCCTCAGTTTGTGCTGCTCCAGGCCACATCTGGAAACTCTTTCTGCATGGTGGAAATAAAAAGAACCCCTTGCAGCCAATCCCATATAATCTGTAGGAAAATATTACCACCATCAGGTGATCAGCAGCTTCAGGAGCAAGCAAACCTGCTTGAACCCAGACTGGTGCAGTCAGTGCATCCAACTCCAGCTCTGTGGAGCTTTTCCCTTTTAATCCCAGTTCTGGTTTGACAGCTTTTTTCATACCCTTTGCCTTCATGCAAACAACCACACAGGTTGCAGAGGAATAAACATAAAAATCAGGCCCTTGAACACAATGGCTTACCAGGAAAAAAACCAAAGCAGAGATCCATGAAATATGTGTGCAGTGCTGCAGGCACAGCCAGGTTTGCTGGGGCTGTGGAACAGGGGGCTCCTGGCAGCCTCCTTACCTTTGCAATGAATTACAGCAGAAAGGAAAATCTGAAAGTGGCTATAAAAGGGACCCATTTATTGCTTAACTCTGAAGCTCCCTGACTCGCAGGGGAATCTGTTCCTCACCACAAGATTAAAGCAGACTTGAAACGCACGTTTTAGGCGGAACTGTTTTGCAACGCTTAAAAAATGTAAACTATCCATAAATGCAAACTAATCATAAATCTACTAGAAGGAGAGGCAACAAGAAACATAAACCCAGTGCCATTCGTTTTAATAGGTTTTGTCCGTTTCCATTTAAAGTTGTTTACATAACCACACAGGTACATCTACAACCCCCCTCAGGTATGTCTGCCTCTCCTCCAGCTCAGCTCTCCAGCTCCTGAGAGCTCCAGCTATTTCAGACCTCAGTGTATGGTGTTTCCCTTAACACCCTGCCCACTGAAAGCCGTGGTCCTGCAGCACACCAAGCGATGAGGCTCCAGACTGCTTCACTGGGCTTGATTTGGTGTCTTGAGGCCAGGCATCACCGAGACCGAGCTGCCCATCATTCACTTGGAAGTGTGGCTCAGGGTAATTAATTTCCCAATTTAGCTAAGAAGGCAGCTCAAACTCTGCCAGTCTAGGAGCCCACATGTGATGGCAGGGTTTCAAAGGCAAACGCTGCTGCCAGTGGGCTTGCTCTGTTTTCCCATTATCCAAGCTGCATCCTGGGTAACACCGGGGTGATGCTCCAGGGCAGAGGCTGGGAAAGGGCAGGGGACTGGCACATGGTGGTTGTTTTCATGTGGTGTCCCCTGCCAGGCCCCCAGAGTTGCCTTGTCCCCGAGCCGTGAGCTGTTTTCTCCTCAGTTAACTCGGTGCGACAGTTCCAGCTGATCTCAAGCCATCATAATTAACGCCACGTCTTTCCCATTTCTCTCTGGCTTTCAGACACGTGCCCAGGCTCATGCCAGCTCTCATCAGTCACCTCCCTGGTGCTAGCTGAGTAGCAGCAAGCAGGGGAAAGGACCAAGTAGGCTTGCATCAAGGTGTAAGGTCAGGCTTCGCCAGGTTTGGACAGAAGTGGTGCATCACCTCCCACCTCGAAGTTTGCTCTTGCAGTCTTTGCAAAAGTGGGATTAAAGCCTCTCTGTGTTTGGCAGCAGCTTCCCTGCCCTCTACCACTGGTTGCTGGTGAAGTTGAAGGACTGTGGAACACCTATGGTTGTGCTGGCCTCAATCCCCATCATTTACCAGCTGTTTCCTCCTCGAGGTGTGAGTTTCAAACTCTCCACCCAGAGAGAGGATCTCTGCCACACAAGAGGGTTATCTCAGCAGGAGCCACTTGTGTCCCCCTTTATTTTCCATATTTTGGTTTTTTTCCCCCACCTTTAGAGGCAGTGTGATGAATAGTGAAGGGCACCCAGTGAAGGGTTTCATTTGGGGGAGACTGTAAAAAATAGTTGTGCAGCAGACTGTGTTTTGCTCAATTTTGCTAAAACAGAGATAAAGGTTTGTCCAAACCCGTGACACACCTGGAGCTGAGAACTGCTTGATGACTTCTCTGCAGGAGTTCAAATACCTGATTTATAACTACCAGGTTTTAGGTGAAACATTTTGTTGCACCTGATGGCAAGTGTGAAAGATCAAGCCCTCCAAACTCTGTCTCTTCCCAGACACATTGAGGAAAAGGACATATTCCTCTCATGTTTTGAGGGCTGATGTTTCAACATTGAATTCAATGCCTGGGTTTAAGAATCTCTTTGGCAGCATCTTGCTGGGATTTTACTGAGGTTGAAAGGCAGAGCTTGTGAGTGTTTTATTAGCTGTTCCCTTAGGTTTGAAGGGAACATCTATTGTATATTAGTTTCAGAGAAGTGCAAAGGATTGTATTGAGTTCCTGTTTAATAACTTCCCACAGTGCTCCATCTCACCAGCAGCTTAATCCCAGCTCAGGGTCCTCTCTGGGGTGGGAGAAGATCCTCCATCCCTTTGGGCAGGAGAAGTCTGTGAGGGGGTGGTGGCAAAGGGGCTGCAGACAATGAAGGTTGGAGCTTGCCTTGCAGGCTGACCCAGCAATGTGGAGTGTCAAATAGTTTTGATTAATAGCTGACTATGTTAAAAAACCCCATGTCTGTGTCTCCTCATTGATAATTCACAAACAAAAATAAATTATTTGCTGGGAACAGCTCGCCTTGTTCCTTTTGCCACATGTACCTCGTGTATGTCACCACATGAGAACTTCGTTGTCTGTCTCCATGTGCTCAGTGCAGGCATCTTTATGAAGTCCAAAGAAAAAGCTGTGAAGAGCCAGAGAGCTTTTAAAAGAGAAATCTTTTACAGAGGAAAAAAATATGGCATTAATAAGACATCCAGCAGATACTTCTTCTCTTGGGCTAGTTCTAAGATTTATTTGTTATGGGAGGAGCGAAGCTGGACCCAAGCTATTAATCCAAACAGGAGGGAGAGTGTTCAGCTAAGAAACATTTTGCTACCTGCCAAACCTCCCCCAACATGTAGAAAAGCTGTTTCCCTGCTCATGCAATTGGTTGTATAGGTGTACCTTGTGTCTCAAGGGACCTATAATTTTTTTAATGTCTCGGCAGGGTTTAGTCTTTAAATTCTCTTCCTTTGCAGAGGGACAAAGGAGGCAGAATTGATGGTGCTTGTGAGAAGGGCCACAAGTGAAGGGTCTCATGGAGGGGTGTAGGACAAAGCCAGCCTCGGTGAGGGCTCTCTGGGCTCCAGTAAGGTGATGGTCCCAGCATCCTCCAGACACCACAGTCTTACATGGAAATAGGTATAACACCTCAGTCCAGGCATCACTGTATCTGAGACTGGGCTGAGCACCTGGGTCAGGGGTAAGGATTTGGGGGGAAGACTGGGGGATAGGAAGACTAACAGGGCTTGAGTGGAAGGATTTATTTTACACAAGGATTTTAATTTCTTTGATCCAGCTGGCAAAGCTGAAGCAGGCTCATTAGAAACCAGCTCAGTAATCAGTTTGGTCCTCTGAAAATGGGATGTTCCACCTTCTCCCCACCCTACCCCACCTCCACAACTACTAGCTACAGAACAGAGATGTTGGGGGTTTTGTTAACTTTTAAGTTAATTATTTTGAAAATACTTATTCATGTCACATCTATTGGTAAAGATGCCTCATCAGGGTGTTGGTGGAATGAAGGGTTGAATATTTATTAAAAGAGATGGGAAATGTTTTCTTTTCTGGTCTGATACCTGAGTGCTGATCAGAATGCATCTCAGCACTGCAGGGGACTTGTGCAGTCGAGGCTGGGCTCTCCCCATTAGCTGGGTACCACATTACCCCACATTAGCCCATTTTTACAAACTAACTTTGATGCCCTTAGTTGCAGAAGTTGCTCATCAGAAACCTCATACCAGCCCCAAGAGCCCTGCCCAAACCTTCCTCCATCTCAAGCACCTCCATGGAGATATCTGCAGAACAGCTCTCTGGGGGCATGTATGGGGCAGAGGGCACATTTCTTTAAGTGATTCCCTATTAAATGGTTTCTGTACAAGCCACACTGCATTTGTGTCCTCATCCCATCTAGTTCATTAAGGTTTAGCCCAGCTGCAACTACCTATGCTGCAGAAGTAGGGGGAAAACATTTCATGCAAAATGAAAGACAACTGCCCCTGCCCCTGTGAACTGAGGATGCAGGTTTGCTTCTGCAGCGTGTCAGAAGGTGCTAACAGGAAGCAGCTTTCTTATCCTGTACCCTTGCAAAAGCTTGAGCTCTAATGGCATCTGATTCAATAAACCATTTGGATGGTATCATTGTAACCATTAGATGACTCTCACTCTCATTCTCCTGCCTCATGCACTGTTTTCTTACTTTCTTTTGTCGTTCCTTCCTTGCTGGACTTTGGGTTTTGTTGAACTGACAGGACTTGTCTCACCTCGAGATACAACTGAGCCAACCACCCTCTTGTGATGTGACAATACACAGTCTGGGAGGATGCTCTTCTGTCACGTAAAATCACAGAGATGAGGGCCAGCTGGTGGGACCATCCAGCCCAGCAAACCCTCTTGGCAAGGATGGAGGAGAAGGGGCAGAGGTTTGTCTCAAAGCTTCCAGCAGGTAACACTGGGCTCTGTATGCCCCATCCATGCAGGTACCTCTGGGGAGGGTCAAAAGTTGGCAATGCCAGCTAATAAATAACCATGTTTGTGGAGGCTTTGCTAAGCTCTTTTTTGAAATGTAAGTCCACAGAGGCTGTGGATAAAAGAGCTGTATCTCCCCATAGGCAGGCTGTGATCAGCCTTGCCATTTGTGCTCGGGGGGTACTGCCTTTTTAATAAAACAACATGATTTAATGGGATTGTTTTCATAGAAGGAAGAAAACAAATTATTGATTCCTTACTCACAAAGAGGTGGCTTTGCAGCCTCCCCATAATACCAGCAACGATTTTGCAATATATAATGCTTTGAAAAAAGGGACAAGGACAGTAGGACAGTTTACCTGTACTTGTGAGCATCCTCAGCAGCCCATTTTGTTATTGTAGGAAGACACTGTTTGCCTTATAGAATCGTATAAGGGCTGTATGAGATCAGACAAAGTCAGACCTTGTGCCATTTCCCTCCCTGGCTCTCCTCTTCACTGCCCACTGTAACCTACTGCAGCACCCAGCAGCCCTTGGAACAAAAGCATTCCCTACCGAGCAAGCCCATAGCTGGGGTGAATCAGCCACTGGCAGCACCAGAGCAGACAGCCATTCTGACACCAGCATCTCTGCAATCCATGGCTTTGGTGTTCGTGGGGCAAAACTGCATCTTGGAGGGGACTCTGCTTGTCCCAGCCTGGTGGTGTCCTTCATCATGGGAGCTCCCCTGCTCACGCTGGAGGCAGATATGCTGCGGTGTGTGTTGTGGAGGGAGATCATCCTGGAGGTGAAACCACATCTGCACTTACCTGATCAACACAGCCATGGCCTAAGCCACTTTCCACCATCAGCCAGGAAATCTGTGAGAGGGGGAGAAATTGAATTTCAGCCTCCTCGCTATGAAGCTGCAGCCCTAAACACTAATCTCTCTCAGAAATGTAAATTTGTAGAGTAACTCCTGCAGACCTGGTTTGCAGCACTCAGCAGGAGACAGCCCTCTCCCAGAGATGATTAAAATCTGATTTACAAGGCATGGTGGACAGATGGCATCTGTTTTTTGCAGTCAGTGGTCCCTATAGAATAAAAGAGGCAAACTTCAAGGCTGTAGCTCTGCAAAGACAGAGAAATTATTGCCCATATCCATGCAGGTGCCTGCACTGACACATCTGCTCCCAGCACGCCAGGGCTCAAATCCACCAGCCCAGCAGGTACCTGCTTACCTCCCTTCTTCTGCCTCTCAGCACTCAAAAGTTCCCTATTTCTGAGCCTTTCCACTGCCCCACACCCCCTAAAGCTAATGTGAGGGCAGGCCAGGAGGTGGGCGAAAGCAATTAAAATAGAAGACTGCCTGGCTGCTTTGTGGAGCGTGAAAGAGGCAGCTCTGGAAGGCAGGGGCAGGGAAGGGATAACACTGCAGGCATAAAAAAGGCAGTCTCTACTGAGAACAATCAAAACAACTCAGGAAGATGAGATTTTTTTAGAAGGATACATGCAAAAGCATCACCAGGTGGGAGAGGTAGGGAAGGATTGAGCAGCCTCTTTCTCTGGGGTCAGGCTGGAGTGGAGCCCTGGGTGGGGTAAAAGCCATGTTGCCCACGTGGGTTCTGCCACCACAAAAGCATGCCCACGTATTTTTGGAGCTTTTCCCCCACTTCTTGAGCCGTGATCATCTTGAAAAGGCCATGCCCAACTGAAGTTGAGATATCTCCCACACATGTTGCTTTTTTCTTATTTCTGGAAGAGGAGGAAAAATAAAGGCAGGGAAGAGTCTGCAGCTGATACGGTGCCCCTGCATGGACAATAAGTGATGACCTCTTCCACGAGCACAGTGCTCCCTAAATATCAGCCAGCTCTTCCCAGCTGCCTCCAAACATGCAAAATGCTTACCACAGGGTGGGGTGTGAACAGAAGAAGCCCCACAGAGGGACAGGCCAGCACCTGAGATAGGAACTGGTAATGACCCAGAGCGCAGGGCTGCAGGTAGGGGTTTGCCTGGCAGTGGAGGGGATTCTCATCACTGCAGGAATCACAGTGGAGGCCTTTAACTGGGAGCCTTTATCTTGTGCTAAAAATACCAGCTTTTTCTAGGGAAGGCTGAATCTCTGAGGGTACGTTGAGACCACAGGCAATAAGCTCAGACACGATTTTCTGATGCTTTCCTCTTGCACATCTGCTCACACAGGTTGCCTGCTCTTGGAGCTTTGTTCTTCCCTCTTCTTTCTTTCCTTTCTTTCTCCAAGTCACTTCAAAGGACAATTAAGTAGCAGGACTTTCCGACGCCCTACTCCCACCTTTGTGAAGGAAGAAAGCAGGACAAATGTCACCTTACTGCTGATACCAAAAGGCTTATTTGAGGGTAATTGAAGCACAGAACGCCTATGGGATGCCAGCATCTCCACAAAGCCTATTGGGAACTTTGGTGACATGGGAGCTGGTGGCACTGTGTGCCCCAAAATGTCTCTGGCCCCAGCATCACCCAGGAGGTAGTTCAGCAGGCTGGGTGGACCTCGTCTTCTCTAGGAGTTGTGTGCTCTTCATGTAAAACCCTGGACATGGCCATGGAGGCTGACTTCACCCCTTCGTGGTTCTTTCCTGCCTCTGGCTTAGCCAAGGCTGATGAGGGAGGCTGAATATCTTGTCCAGTAGCCTCTCCAAGCTGTCCTGAACCCATGTCTTTGAAGTCTTAAATGCAGTTTGTTCAGGAATGTCCATGTTTGATTAGATTTGACCATGGAGAACAACAGAGCTGTGGAATGGCAGCCAAAGGATTTCCTAAATCAGTCTTGAATGCTCTCCAGCCCAGGGCTTGTAGTCCCCAGCAAGTGGATGGAGACAGCAAGCACTGGCTCTCCTTTTGCTGTTTGCTCTGCCAATAAGAAACCAACTGGAAGAAAACTGGAGAGGGACTTCTTACAAGGACATGTAGTGTAGGACAAGGGGGAATGGCTTCAAACTGGTTAGATGAGATATCGGGAAGAAAATCTTTACTGTAAAGGTGGTGAGGCACCAGAACAGGTTACCCAGAGAAGTTCTGGATGCCTCATCCCTGGAAGTGTTCAAGACCAGGTTGGGTAGGGCCCTGAGCCACCTGGTCTGGTGGAAGGTGTCCGTGCCTATGGCAGGGGGGTTGAAACAAGATGACCTTTAATGTCCCTTTCAGCACAAGCCATTCTATGATATGATCTCATTTGGTGTGTGTGCTTTAGTTCATCCCCACCACTGAAATCACTTTTCTGAGTGGTGGGACTAGTTAGGAGGGGCTGAAGGCAGACCAGGAGTCTCCAGCTAAGGGTGACCCTCCATATAGTTCCTACGTGTAGGGGGAAAAAACTGAGTTTACAAACTTATGTCTGCAGGGAAGGTCATTTCTTAGGCCTCCTTGGAGAGGGCTGCCCACCCTTTGCACCAGCTGCAGCACCTTGCAGAGGTTCCCAGCTGTCCATGGCCTGTGGCAACACTACTGGCTTTGCCAGAGGAGGAGAGCAGGCTCCTGGGGCTGCTCTCTCCATGTGTTATGGACATATATCTGCACATTTAAATTTTCTGAGACCAGTTAGGGTTGCTAAAGGTCCTGGAGACCTTCATCTCTTTTATCTGAGGTGAGGAAGAAGCAGTGCATAGCTGCCCCATCTTATCCCTCTAATTAAGCTCCTCAGCAGACTGCTCTTGCCATCAGTAGAAGCAGTGAGGGAAAAGAGACCTTTGATCTCTGCACTCTGAGCATACAACTTTGACTCAAATGGGCAGGATAAACTCTTTCTAAACTCCCAGTTATGGGTCTTTGCATGTGATGTCAGGTTTCATGCTCAGAAGATAAAGCAGGAAGTGTCTGACCTAACGTGTCGATTCTGTTCATACATTTTGCACCACCTCTTCCCTCTCCAAATTAAGGAAACCATGCTGAAGAGCCTTAAATTGAAAATAATTACCAATTCCCTACTCCCAGAATATTTACTCTTGGCAAGGAGCAGAGCCGGCAGACCCTGGTGAACTGAACAAAAACCATTTAAAAAGATTTGTTCCAATTGTGGCAGATCTCAGTCTCCTGGTATCTTGTTGGCATGTAGATGCACTTCCTAGAAGCCCATATCTGCAGCTCAGCTTAATAGATCCCTTTTTATCCCCAAGATTTAACTCAGAGGAGCCAAGAACTTGTTTCAGGGAAGGTCAAGGCAATAAACCTCCAATGGTTTATGTACATAAAGAGGCTTGGGACATGCTATTCTTACTCTGAGCCTTCCCTGATGCTGCCAGAATGGGCAATTAGAATCAAACACGTGCTAAAATACAACATTTGCTGTGTAGCCTGTGCCACTGTATCCACTCGCCTCATCCTCAATAAAAACTCCATCCCTGCTTGGATATGGCCAAAAATTAAATCCAATGGAGCAAAACTGACTCAAGAAACAAGGCTGAAAGAGGTGGCCCCATGTCTGCTCGAGCAGAGAGCTGGACCAGCAGTGCAGTGGAGCCATGCTCACCTCTCACCAGGGAAATTCCCCTGCCTGGGCACATCCTGTCCCATTTCTATGCAGAGTCAGCACTCAGGTTTCCCTTGGGCTCTCCCTATACCCGGTTTGAAACCCATCCATATTCATCTGGCTGGACTGGAGGGGGAAGAGGACTGAACAGACATCCTTGGAGAGTTTCTATTTGCTTTCCCAAGGCTGAACAGCTAGTGGGAAAAGTCTTGATCCACCCCTTTCAAAAGCTTTCTGAAGGCATCACCACTCACTGCCTCCTCCAGATAGCCAGAGATGGGCCAGGTAGCCCATATACTGAGTTAATACTCCTGTGGACTGAAATATTAGTTCCTGGTATTAGTCAAGACAACTCATGGATTTAAAGACAAGTCTTGGTCCTTCCTTTTCCTTGCCTCTCCTGCTGCATGAGCCCCCCTTCTGCCTGATGATGCACAGATGTCACAAATAGCAGCCTCCCATCCCAAACAGAAATAAAATGGTTGGTCTGATTGCTTAACCAGAAACTTGGACAGGAACTGAGGAGGGGGAAAAAACCTCACGTGGTATCCAAGACCAAGCCACAGCCAGAAGTTGGAGGGACATGCATGGCCTTGCCACCCCATGCATGGGGTGCCGGATGCAAGAAATCCTTTGTACCTGCATCTTCTCTTGGGTTAGTGATGCTGGATATGGCCCAGGGGAATAAAACCTGGGTCAGCTCAGAAGAGGAGAAAAAGGTGGTCTTAAGTTAAGAGTGAAACAGAAAAACCCAGGGAAATCCCCAAGGACCACTTGGATGGAAAACTCCTCTTTGGGAGAGGCTGCTCCCATCTTTGGCTTGCCCTGCTTACAAACCAGTAGCTTTTGAAGCCCCAAGGCAAGGTTGGATTTGTGTTATCTGCTGGCTGGCAGCACACACTCTGAGAGCTGTATCATTTTAAAATCCATCCCAGGGATGACTGCTGGGCCTATTCAAAAAGCCCTGAAGTTTGTGAGTTCTTTGGAACAGAAACAATCCTACCAAAACAGCAGGTATCCAAAATATCTCCAGAGGACAAGTTCTTGGAAATTGAGGTCTTCAATCCAGAAATCCTGTAGATGCCATGCACCTGGGTCCACGTTTGGGTCCACACTTGGGTGGGCAGATTCCTGGGTGCTGTGGCATTTCATTCTCCAAGCAGCCATCCTTCATCCCTCTCATTTTTGCTCTCAGCACAGAGCAGTGCTCTGCTTCTGTAAATCTAGATTTTCATTGGAGAAAGAGTAATGGAGGGGGAAAGGTGTTTCTGGTGGAGGGATGTAAAGTACAGCTGGGCGGATTAGGCTGCAAGGGAATTAAGGAATTAATGATGCTCTAGCTGCTTGAAATCTGCCAGTCCGGAGATGAAACTTTTAAGATGCTCTTGGCAAGCACGGGGAAAAGACAGCCTGTCTAGCCAATGCCACCTGCTGGAGACAGCTATTGGAGACCGGGATTCATGGCACCGGTTAAACTCCTGTTTCTTCATTGTCCTTGCAACCAAAATCCCTCTCCCGAAGCTTGAAAACCTGAGCCCATGCCTGGCAGGGCAGAGACCTTGGGTGTCCACAAGTACAGCCCTGCTGCCATCTCCAGGAATGTTTCCTTTCTTCCAGGTTCCCTGTCTCCTTTTTCCCACTTGCCTTGTCTAACAGCTAATTATCATTCCAGAGGTAATAGCTTCAGGAGCCATATGGGATCCATAAGCGGATAACGCTGGTTTGTTTTTTTTTACAAAGAATCATAAGACCTATACATTATTGTTGTTGATATTGGTATGATTAACACTGCTGTAAAAGCAGCCAAAACTGCCAAGAGGTTGCAGAAACAGTTACAGCAACGCAGACGTGAAGACAAGGTTATAATCCCTGAAGCCATTAGAAGTCTTAGGGATTTTTAATTGGGAGGAAATTGTATGTTCCCAAGCTTTAATGAGACTGCTACAGAATAAACCCAGACNAGGGGGAAGGGAAGGGGGAAGGGAAAAGGGAAGGGAAAAGGGAAAGGAAAAGGGAAGGGAAAAGGGAAGGGAAGCTTCAGTGTGGGGACCCCCACACTGGGATTTGGGAAGCAGCTGCTAACAGTGCAGCCGGTCTGGGGGGGCTCAGCACTTCTGTGTGCATGTACGTGTCGATTATCTAATAAGCCATTTTTTAAGCTCCAGTGATACTGCTACTTATATCATAAATTCAATGATCTTCACTTTATTGCCCATTAATCTGCTTCTTTTCCTCACAATTTTATACTCTTTTGATAAACTGTTTGTCTAACCGCATGGAAGAAACAATGTCAAAAGCTGTACCTTAGGCATTCACCCAGCTAATGAAGAAAATCCATCACGAGGAGAGCTTATCTATTTCTTCACTGGATGCAAATAAAACATCAGGCTAATTTACTTCCATTTATCTTAAAAGCTGTTGCTACAATGATAGCCCTATGTTAGAGGAGACTTTTTTTTCCTTTTTCTGCATAAATATTTAAGTAAGTACTGAAAGCATAAATAAATTGCTTTCTAAAAGCCAGATTATTTTTATATCCAGTTATTTAACAATAAATTTGGATTTACTTGCTAGCTCTTGCCTTTCAGGCAGCAAGTCAGCCCACGCTTTCTCTGCATGGCACAGGGATGCTTGGGAGGATTTTGCTGAGCATCTTATGGGGTTTCTGAGTGTCACCTGTAATAACCCATCTTTAAAGGGAAGGAAGCACAGGGGTAGGTCATCACATCAACTCCGAGTGCCACCTGACTGGTGCCACCCCTGGCTAGTGGGTGGGCTCAGTGAGAGTTCAGGCTGCTCTGCAAGGTCCATACAGGTCAGCTGCAAAGACTTTAGTGTCCTGTGGCCACAATGGGAAGCTCAAGAAGTGGCCTTTAAATGCAGCAAAAAGACATTTAGTTTATGGAGGGTGAAGCCAGCAAAGCACTGGAGCAGGCTGCTGGGGGGGTGACGAGGGTCACCAACTTTGGGGGTGTTAAGAACAGGCTCAATAGCAGTAGTAAAACAGTGTGTGCTGGCATGCTCGCATGTGTGTGTGTGTGCATTCAGCAAGCTGGAGCCAGCTTGACCCCTGCCTTCCATCCCTCAGCCCTGTTTTCTGCCAGCTGAAGGGCTGTGCACAGCCAGAGATCTGTTAAACACAGATCATGTCACTCAGATCACTGCAGAATGGAACAGTTCCCTCCTGGGGAAGCTCCGTGAAGGTGCACAGCCATGCTCTCAAATGCTGTTCTCAGAGCATGTTCCTGCAGTGCCAAGGGTGAGCACGAGGGTGCTGCAGGGATGCCCTCCTTCAAGGAGCCCTGGTTTCTCCACTGCTTTTTCCCTTGCTTAGCTGCTACTGCCTTCTTAAAGCCAAAGCCATCCTGCCCCATGCTGCAGCCAGCTTGGGGCATGTCCTTTTTTTTGCTGCCATACCACAACAGTAAAATTTGGTTAAAACAGGATCACTGTTCAGATGAAACCTTGTTTGTCAAGCATGGCGGCAAGTGAATACTTATAACTGTAAAATAGTTATAACCATAAAAATAATAAAAAAAAAGGTTTATCATAGGAAATATGACACCGAATGCTACATGGTAAAGGCTGATGTAAGCAGTCCACAGGATTCCTTTGAACAGCCACGACCACAGTTCAGAGCCTGTGCTGGTTACATAGACAAGCCCATGGAAAAAATGACTAATTAAAGAAGATTAATGATCAGTCTCAGCAAGATCATGGCTTTTGCTTCTCTCATTTATCCATACATGGCTCTTTGTTAAATCATGAGTGATTTTTATTCACATGCGTAACTACTTACAGATGTACCCGTATGTGTTTAGCAAACTCACATTGCATCTCAGGAAATACCAAAAAACCCTGGAAAAATCCCCACTGCCTTGTGCAATGTAAAGGTTGAGCAGATGCCACCAGAGGCAAGGCAAAAGCTGCTGTTCCTGCACAGCAAATTCTACAGCTTGGGCCGCTGCATAGAGCCCCACCTGCCTGTTGATTCTTGCTGAGAACTTGGCTTACATGGGATGAAAATCTCTTTTTTAATGAAAAAAAACAAGACTATGACTGTTGCTGCACATCCTAACTAACACTCTTGTTATTTAATTATGTTACATTTAGTATCCTCTACTCTTATATAGCTGTGCCTGGGCATGGCTTTTCATAGCAGTCAGGATGTGTTATTTTGCTCTCCTCCATGCTTGCATGGTAAGCTCACCTACTGATAATAAACCCCCACAATTCGGGCTCTAGCAGCTTCTGTGACAGTCATTCACCCCATGGCACAGCAAATAGGATGACACTCATGGTGTGGAGAGAGTGCTGGGAAAAGGCTTTCCCTGGCTAATTGGAGGGCAGGACTCCAGGAAGCTGCTGATGGCACTTTAGGTGCTGCTGTGACTGCAGCACTGAGTGCTGACGCTTCCTGAGAGCACTTGTGCTTGTTGATTCATATCACCCACGCCTCGCTTCATCTCCTCTTCAGCAAGAGCAAAAAGGGGAAAAAAGGTAACTGCCTGTGCTTATCAGCATGGATGTTAAAGCACCCCCTTGCAGGCTCCCAGACTGCCATGATGTTAAGAGGGATGGAGCAGGAAAGGCATCAGCACCTGCCTTCTCTTCCCCCCCTGCATGGGCAGCTGTGTTCTCCAAAGCTATGGCAGTGGGACAGCAGCACTGCACAGGTGCCCATGCCAGTCTCGTTGAGGCTTTCCAGAGGCACCAGTGATTTGGGGTGCCTCAGGCACAGAGGTTGCACCTGTAGCACTGGGAAAATGGAGGGATGCTCCCTGAGGCCCTTTGAAAAAGCCTTGTCCTGGTGGCAAACTTTCAGCCCATAGGCCAGGAACTGGCAGCTCCTGGAAAGCAAACACTGACTGTATGCCTCAAGCTGGGAAACCCACTGCAGGGAGTGATAGAGCCCATCCCTCTGTCTTTTTTTCCTCCTGTTCTCTTTCCTTTTGGACTGTCTCTCAGCCCTGACACTTGAGGACCTGCCTGGCTGGCATACTGCTGTGCCTCATCACAGTGGGCTGCTGGGCAAGAGCCTGAGGGATGACAGGAGCAGGATGGTCTCTGCCGGAGGTGCCAGCACGCTCAGAAAGCATTTTGCACTTGATTGCCTTCTGCTGAAGTAGCTTGGTATTTTTGTTAAACCATATTTCTGCAAGCCCTGGAAAGAGTTTCGCACAGCCCTGCCCAAGAGAGCAGCCAGGAGCACTTTGCACAAGCGTGGCGGTTTTGCCTTTTAATCCCCTGACAGTGAAGGGAAAGAGTGAGTGAGAGATTTAAATCTTCAAGTCAAGAACGCACCTTGGCAGCAGCCCAGGCCTGCTGAGGTGCGGCACAAGGCACATGGCACACAACACAAGGCACATGGCAAATGGCACGTGGCACACGGCACAAGGAATGTGGCACATGGCACACGGCGCTTGCCGGGGATTGGTACCATGGGCTACGTGGGCTGCCACCCAATGCTGCTGCAGCCCAGGGTCCCGCCTAGCCCCGGCTTCAGGCAGCAGCTCACACTTGCTCCCAGGCATACATCATCTCCTCTGTGGGAGTGCCAGGCAGAGCTCAGATCTAGCATCTTGTCCCTGCTTAATTCACCTGGAAAGTTCTCCTCTGCTTTCCCCTTGTCTCCCTGCCTGGGATGTTTTGGAAACAATGAAAGCAACAACAAAAAGTCCAGTACAAGCCATGGAAAGGCTGTCAGTGACTTCTTCCACTGCTTTTTAACCCTTCCCAGGGTCCATGTAGGCTGTTCAACTGTCCAAGCCTCCAGTTTTCATAGTTGCTGTACGTGTATGTTTGTGTGTGTGTGAAGGCACCCTAAAATCTCATGGATGTGCCTCTCCTTGAAAATCCATGCTGAGACCACGACTTGATGACTGTTGCCTTTCTGAAGCAGTCTCAGGAGACGTCTCTTCCTCCCCTTTCCTGCTCCTTGTGATCCCGTCTGCTTCTCCAGAGCATTCTACAAACACCTCGTGGAGAGTCAAGTATGCGGTCTCATCTCACCCATGCCGAGGGCATCAGGTACGTCCATTGCTGTTGGGATTTGCCAGGCAGGCACACTGTGGTTCAGCATGGCGAGTCCTCAAACACGGTCAGGCGGTGCTCTCGGATGTACCGGAGCAGGATGTGTGCCCGCCTGTCGATGGTCTGCAGCAGGGGTCTCAGGCCCTTGGCACCGCCCTTGCTCTCCCAGAGCTCCCGGTCCATGCGCAGCGATTCCAGCAGCAGGCTCTGCAACCTGCCCGACCGCAGCACGGCCACCGCCGCTGCTGGAAAGCTGCAGAGGAGAAGAGAGACGAAGGGAAGGGGTTATCCAGGGAAGCCTGAGCAGAGAGGAGGGGAGCAGCAGGGGACTCACGCAAAGGTGCTTCAGGAAGAAATGCATGTCCACCCAGAGGAACACGGGATGAGGAGCATCCTGCTTAAAACTCTGCCCCATGGTGAGCATGGAGGATAGCTCCATCAGAAACGGATAGAAATGAATTCCAAACCAAGAGGCCTATAGGATGTCAAAATGCCTCATGGGCAATGATGCAAGAAATGCTGAAATACCTGACTGTTCATTATTTTTGTGCAGCTGTAAATTAAAGAGGGGAAATAGGCTCTGGAGCCTTCCGTCAATCATCCAGAGCAGAATAAAGAGCTAGTTTCATGGCAGGGGCACATGGGATGTTTTTGTGAGCCTCCCCACCCAGTTCCAGGTGGGAGGTGGCTCTGCTTCACAGGGGTGCCCAACCAGAGAGGCCAGGAGCAGCAAGGATGTGTGCACACAGGGCTGCTGGCCATCCTGCATGTGCCAGCTCAGCCCTCACCCAGGGCTTGTCCCCAGGAAGGTGCACATTCCTACCTGTCTATGCCTTGCAGGAGCCTGAAGTTGAGCTTCTCCTCAGGGTGCTGTGGCTTGCCCGCGTTGTCGATGAACACCAGGCGGGACGGCGCACTCCTCCGGACCTGCCAGCAGGATGGGAAGGAGAAGTTCACTCACTGCAGAGACACCACTTTGTGGGTGTAGGCTGCTTTTTAATGCAGTGAGAAAGCCTGAGAGTGTTTGGGGGACAGCAGATGCCAAAGTCCAGGGCCCTCTGTGCTAGCCACACCTCCCACCATGGACCCAGCATCACCATGGGACCTGCATCCCCTCTGCTCCCACCTCAGCCATGCAAGTGCCTCCCAGGCACCTTCATCTTAGCCCCAGAGCAGGCCCTGGAGAACAGGGGAACATACCAGGATGTGGACCAGGACCAGCTCTGCTGGGTTCCGGCACTTCTCGTGGAGCATCTCCTCCACACAGGGCTCGGAGGGATCAGGCTGAAACCCACAGCAGTAGCGGTCCAGGCGGTCATGAACCTGCAGGAGACATTTGGGGACCTTAGCAGTGATGTATGCTCAGGATGGGTGGGTCCTGTTGTGAACCTTCTTGCTCAGAGGAAAATAAAACATTTCTAGGGAACCGTAGTAGACATGAAATGGGAAAAGATGTATAAACCAGGGAGTCAGTGAGAGGAAGGGGAGCATGAAGAAGCTGAGGTGGCTTGCAAAAATCCCTTGGCTTGAAGAAGGTGATGGCAAAGGTGATGGTGACACTCTTTCCTGATGGAGCTCAGCTACATTCTGTGCCTGGTATTTGCACAGAGTGAACAGGTTGTGCTTCCAGCTGAAACCAAGGGAAGATGTACATGGCCATGAATGTAAAAAACAAAAAGAAAGAAAGAAAGAAGCAAAGCATCCAAGGAAACTCAGGGTTTGAATCCTCAAAAAGATAATTTTTTTCTGAGTGTTGTCATTCTGAATGATGATTTCACCTGGCTCCTGCAGCATATACACCCTTTCATCCATCCCTATGGTAACCTGAGCAGCTCTCAATGGAAAGATGAATGGAAAAGTATTGGCAAGGGAAAAAGCTATCTGTGCATTCACAGAGCATGCCTGACATTTAAGCTGGGCCACAGTGACTTGTTTTAGCTGCATTTCTCTTTAATCATTTGCAGGTGCTGCTAGGGCTCTGTGTCGTCAAGGCTGTCAAACCTCCTGCTTCCCACCCCAATTCCCGGCAGAAACCCCACTGCTGCTTGGCAACTTCCAGCGTTTCAACCACACCCTTGGAGGAATGAGGGACTTTTAAAAGACATAAATCTCTGTCAGACCAGGTTTCAGTAACCCTGCCTTGGTATTCATGAAGCTTCCTCAGCTTTGTCAGGAGCAGCTGGCATGTCCTTGTGGTGGTTTGTGGGGCAGGCAGGGCCTCGTGAGTTACCGATAGCCCTCCCCATGGTTGCAGTGTACAATAGGACTCAAATCTCAGTTTCTTCTTCCCCAGCAAGGGCTGTGAGATGCTAAAGCCATTTCTGAAAGATGCTGTTTCACTCCTACAATATCCTACAGACTCTTTACCTTTACATGACTTTTCTGCATCCCATTGGAATTATTGAGGAAAACCTTGGATTTATCATTGCACTGCTCCTGCTCTCCAGGAGAAACTCTCCTTAGAACCAGATACTTTCTCCTGGAGACTCGGCCTTTCCACTGCACTCAGCAGCACTTTGGCCTGGGGAAGGGAAGGAGGTTGGTTAATCTCATTTCTCCGTCTGCTTCAGCTGAAATATTTCCAAGCCCAGCTAGGACTGCTCTGCCTCTGCCAGTCCTAGTCCAAGGTTATAAATATTCGTGGTCAGGATTTGCAAAAAAACCCAAACCCCCACACACAAACAAAGAAACAAACCCCACAAAAAAAACAAAAAACACAAGAAGACAAACTGAAAAAAGGCAAAAAGAGAAAAATGAGAACACATTTAGTTTGTGTTTTTTCTTTCTTCTCTTCCTTAATTTCTTACTTTAATACTTGCCCTTTCAGGCAGTTTCTTCTTGTCTGATAACCAAAGATCCAGCCCCAAGGTGCCTAACAGATTATTTTTTTTCTGTAGAAAAATATCTGCCCTCCAAGAACTGATAACTCTCTGGGACGCTGTTGTAATCCCTCATAGCAGCAGGGTATGATTTTCCAGACAGGAGATTAAGTGCTACTAATGCTGAGGAGGAGGAAAGCAGTGCCGTATGAAGGAGCAGGGATCCTCATTTCCAGTGCCAGCAGCACATGCCTGGATGGGGCTGATGCAGAACATGCTGCTTGTCCCTAGGGATGCCCTAGGGATGTCCCTAGGGATGCCCCAGGCCACTGCTGGCATCCACACAAGGTGAAGCCAATGAAGCCACAATGAAAGCTCACCCACACGAGAGCGGACTCACCACGTCTGTAACCTGCCTGTGCTTCCCCTGCAAGCCCCAGGCCAAAGCGCTTCTGCACAAAGCTCTGCTGCTCCCCATTAGCTGGTGAGTAAAAATACATCCCAAGGAACCAGAGCCTGTGTGTCCCCACAGAAGAGGAGTCCATGGTCAGACAATAAAGGTTCAGGCGCAGGGGTACCCAGATGGCACAGCTGGTGGGACAGGTGGTCTTCATCGCCCCAGCCCTACCTGGAGAAGAAAGTCAAAGAGGGCCAGGCGGCTCCACTCGCTGTGTGGGATTCTGGAGCAAGGGTTATCCCCAGCCACTGGCATCGGTCTGTGGGGCTGCAGCATCTCCTGGTACTGCAGCCATCCCAGGGCACAGGAGTTCTGGTCGTTGTTGGCATCCTCCAGGTGCTGGAGGTCAGGAGCCCACCAGATGATGGGGCGCAGGGAGCCGTCGGTGTAGCTGTAGGGCAGGAGGTGGCTGGTGAAGCGCCGGGCCACGGCGGGCAGGCTGCGGTTCAGCCCCAGCACCCTGTCCAGGTGGAAGGCCAGCACCTCGTGGAGGTCCCCAGGGCGCTTGATGAGCCCACAGTGCCCATCCTGGCAGTCCCTCTCTGGACTGGCTGGCAAGATATCCTCCTTGGCATCCCCCACGGCCCGCAGCCCCACTCGCATGACTTGCCCATGGGCAGGGATGCGGGTTTTGGAGACTACCTGCCCAGTGGCCAGCAGCTGCATCTTCTGGAGGTCATCATCAGAGAGCCATGGGGGAGTTCTCCTCTCCACCCTCCTCCGCCGCCTCCTGCCCCGGCCAGGGGACTGATCCTGCCGCAAGCGAGTGAGAGGTACAGGGAGCCTTTCTCTGCGGGCTTGTCCTCCAGACAGCGGGTCAGCCACCTCCCTCAGGGGACCTGGAGGGGACAGGGCTGGCAGTGGGAGCGGGGAGTGGTCTGGTGGTGGGGGCAGGTGGGTGATGGCCAGCAGGGCGAGGGCCAGCAGCACCCCAATGGCCGCTGGGGCTGAGAGCTTCACCCCCGTCCTTCGCCACTGCCGCTGAGCCTGCGGGGAGACAAAGGGGGAGTGTCACGCCAGGCAGACCCCTCAGCAGGGTTTGCTTTGGAGAAGCAGCCACTCTACTTGTGCTCCTGGGAAAGGTGTTCCCCAAGCACTTGCTGCCTTCAAGGCACCGTAGCAGGAAGGGTATGGCTGGTGATACAGCTTGTGCCAGAAATATCTGCAGACCCTCCAGAAGCAAGTCAGAGCAAGGACTGACCCTTCACAGGGGCTGCTGTGTCTGCAGTGCTGATGGACAGGATCACTTTACGGGCAATGAATTCTTCTTGGTCAAATATTTTGCCTTAAAGATGCAAGAAATTTAAAAGATAAAGACCAAACGAGAGCAAATTTCTGTCTGGATTTGAACACTTTCCAGTTTCTAAGAGGTTTTTACCCTTCAGACCTTACTCTGGGCACCCTCACTGATTCCTGTCTTTGTTGCACACTGAACCCATAACCCAGATCCCCACACCCTTGTTTGCAGGACATCTCAATGCGTGCTGAGACAGGGACTCTGGAGCTCTGCCCATCACTGTGTCCAGCAAAAGCAGCTCCAAGTGCCAGCTGGGACCTGTCACTGCCTATGCTTTGCAAAAGGGTGCAAACTGCAAGCACCTCTTGTATGGAGACAAGCTGAGAGAGTTGGGATTGTTCTGCCTGGAGAAGAGAAGGCTCTGGGGAAACCTTATAGCACTTTCCTGTACTTAAAGGGGGCTACAAGAGAGCTGAAGAAGGACTTTTTACAAGAGCATGGAGTGATAGAGCAAGAGGGAATGGTTTTAGATTGAGAGTATGTTTAAATTAGATATTAGGAAAAAATACTTTACTGTGAGGGTGGTGTGGCACTGGAACAGATTGCCCAGAGAAGCTGTGGATGCCCCATCCCTGGCAGTGTCCAAGGCCAGGTTGGATGGAACTCAGAGCAACCTGGTCTAGTGGAAAGTGTGCTTGCCTGTGAGAGAGGGGTTCGAACTAGATATCTTTAAGATCCCTTCCAGCCCAAAGCATTCTATGAGTCTATGACATGATTTATGCTAAATGAGAAACCTAGAGTCTTCTGATTCCCAGCTCTAAGGAACTGCTTTTAGACAAGTACTAACAATTTTTGGTCTATATATCTTTATACACACAGGTGTGTTTTTTTCTCCTTTTAGTCATACTTTCTACTTTGAAGCAACTTTAAAAACTACATAGGTTGGAAAGGCAGTTACAAGCAAACAAGTTTCCCTGTGTTGCTAAGTTTGTATCTCCCCTTTGGCCTAAAGCAATCCCTTGCATATGGTGCTGGGGCTGCCCTGGGTACAGCACATTCCCTTTCGAGCTGAGATGGAGGGCAGTGAAGGGCCAGCACTGGGAGATCCTCCAAGCCGGTCCTGGACCACACTGCACCCATATCTCATTCACCCGGGTTTGGGCAGTCTAACACACTTGTGGAGGCTGGAGCCACAAAAAGCACATTGGTGTCATTTCTCTGCTTTCAACAGGCATTTCCAAGCGGCTCAAACTCACATTGGAACTCAAGGCAATGTTCAAGTGGATACATTTTTTTGCAATTATTTATTTTGGAAGCATAAGTATATCCATGGCAGACACAGTGGGACAATATATTGCCAAAGAAGGGATAAGAGACTGTTTATAAGAGTAAAAGCCTGAAGAAGAAAAAAAAAAAAAAAAGATCTAAAAAGCTGGGGAGGTGAGAGCCAGCAGCCAGAATGACTTCCAGAAAGCAGCTGGGCAAGCAGAAGCATTTCCAGCCATGGGGCTTTTAGGACCGCAAGCTCCCACTGGCCACAGGGACCCACCAACAGCACAACTCCAGTCCCAAAACAGCTGCCCCAGGCAACCCCAGTGCATGAGCCCCTTCATAAGCTGATCCACCACTATCTTAAAATCCATTGGGTTTTGTGCCCTCACCATGGGCAGGCTGCTTCAGACAGCCCCATGGAGAGGAGCCACATCCCTTGCAAAGACACAACATCAGCCAAGGTGAATAAGAGGAGCCACCAACTTGCTGGCCTCAGCCATAGGGGGTGTTCCTTTAATGTCTCCCTTTCAAGAACTGAGCAGATTTAATGAAGCTTGCAGGAGCTATTGATGGTGCACTTGGAGTGATTCAGCTTTATAGCTCTCATTTAATTGCTTCTCTCCCAGAAATACAATGTAGTGCAGCAAAATATATCTGCTGGGCTGAATTCTGTGTTCAGATATGGCTTACCCCAGCCTCTGCTGGGAGCTGGAGCTGTCTGGTACAGGGCCTCAGGACCTGCCAGGGGACCCCCTGTCTTATCTCTCCCCAGAGTGAAAAGGATCTAGTCTGGGGTGAGGGATGTCCTGTCCTAGATCACAGGCAGGGTTATTCAAGGCTTGGCATTAATTGTCCCAGGCATCGCACTACATGGCTAACTCATTGCCTTAGGTGTCTTTCTGGGGAGGGAATGAGCATGAACAACCCCAAGAGCACCAACAGAAGCAGGACTTCTGTCAAGAGGTTGGTTGTGACCCAAATTCAAGTCTGGCATCCTGAGCTAGAGTTTAGGGGAGATGCAATGTCTATATGATAGTTTTTATCACAGTAAAATAACACTGTGGCATAAAAAGGGCAGATCCTGATATTCTGGTATCTATACTACTTTTGAGTCATCAGTGTAAATGCCTCACAGTCTGTCCCTCTGGCCTCAAAGTATGCTCAATTAGCTGCAATAACATCATTATTAAACCTGAAGGACAGGATTAACTGTAAATCTTAATACTCCCATCTGCATCCACCCAAGTCCCTTCTCAATCTGTTTACCCGGGCAACTTTTCCCAACACCTCCCCTGTCCTGCCCCTCTGGAGAGACATGGCTCATCCCACTCTCACCAGAACCCTTCATAATCCTCTTCTTCTGCATGGAGGATTTTCAGGGTGATTTTTTTTTTGTTATTCAGCCAGTAATAACCCTTTGGTTCCTTACACTGTCTCTGGGTATGCAAAAAAGCCTGGCTGCCAAAAATCCCAGTATCCTGGAGGGATGCATGCGGGATCCATTTGCAGAACCTTCAAAATACTGCAGGAAAAATCCTTTTTAACTCACAGCTGGAGAACAGAGGATGCCAAACGGATGGCAACAATTGCCAGGTTTTTAATGTCAACTCAGTTTACAGTCCAAGTGGCTAAGGAATCGTTATTGTCCAAACCCACTTTGTCTTTGCTGTCAGTGCGCTTGGGTTTGGGCACCACAAGTTTGAGCCTCATTGCTTTCCCACCCCAAGTTTGAAATTCTGGGCTGTGAAGCTGGGCAAGGGCCAGCACAGGCTCCTTTTCCCAAGCCATTAAGGGTTTCCCTGCCACATCAACAACAAAAAGAAACAAAAAAAATGCAAGTATCGTCTCCGTATTTTGGCAGTTGATTTTGCAAATTTAATAATAACTTAGGTGATAAAACACTGCAGAAATAATACTATATTTACAAGCCCTAGGTAAATACTTTTCCAAAGACACCTTCTCTGAGCTCAGGCTGTAAAAAAATGCAGCAGTTCAAGCTATGGCTTCAGTTCAGCCCAAAATGCAAACCATAAGTTCAGCTCTGCTTTGCCAGGCTGACATACTGACAGTACAGCACGTCTTCGTAAGAAATTAAGTCCTTTTCCCAGCAGGCAAAACCCATAAAAAGGCTTAAGAGAGGTACTGCTTGTTCCAGGATGCCAATAAGTAAATAATATATACCCTCATGCATCAGAGGGACATACAGCACAGCCCAGGCTCTGAAGGCACAGTGGAGAGCTGTGCAGCTTCAATGCTTGGAGATAAAACTTTCTACGTGTGGTTGCAGTGGGGGGGTTTATCCCTGACATTGTATTCCCAGGATGCTTGAACTTTGGCAGAATTTGAAGCAGAGAAGCCTGTTTTCAATTTCTTTTCAAAGTGCATCAAATTGGCTTTGTTGAGCTTGAAAGAAAAGAAAAACAACCCCCAAAACTTCATTATCCAAGAATGTAAGAAGCAGCCCTGAGACAAAACAGATGCCAAGGAAATACGTGGCTGTTGAAAATGGGAGCAATCCCTGTTTTCCTCTGGCATTCAAAAGAGTGCTCCTGCCCCTGCACTGGCATTGCCAGATCACTCCAGCACTAAATCCCACCGTCCCAAAGAGGTGACTAAGGGAGCCAGGATGGCTCAGCCATGGCCATGGTCCCTCTTGGCCACCTGCCTGCCCTAGGCTGCCAAGCTCAAATGCCTTTCCTGAAGGCAACCTGCTGATGAGCAGGTTAAAAGCAGGTATGTACATTTATCTGGATGCACAGTGAGCGGGGTGTGCCTCGCACAGGGGGTGCAACACGCAGAGCTGTGCTTACCCTCACCCTCCCAGCACCACCGTGCTCGCTGCCCGCCCAATGAACCGCAAAACCGCCTGGGCAGCAGGAGATGCAGCCTGCCGTGACCAATTTTAACAAAGACTGCTTGAAAACAAGTGGGAAACCTCCTTTGGCGGCCTCCCACCTCTGGGAACTTCTCCAGAGCCTTGCACCCACACTTGGTGCTCACAGAAGCTCCTGGTGTTTTGGAGAGAGACCGAGCATGTCAATCAGATCTGGGGGACGAGCAGCCTCTTCTTTTTCATATGGTGCAGGAGGATTTTTGGTTGAGGGCATGGCATATGGCACATGGGCTAAGCTCACCATAACAGTGCTGAGGACATGGAAGGAGACAAAACCTCTCCACACCCAGAGTGACTCAGGGCAAGTCTGAGCAGAAGGAAATCCTTGGCAGCATCCATCGCTCATCATTCAAGTGCCTAAGTGCCTTCCTATATTATCCTGCTCAGGAAAGATAGATGGCTTGCAGAGTGGGAATTTACTGAAGACAGCTATTAAATGATGATTGCCAGTCCCAAAGGTAGCTCTGGCTCAGAGTGGCTGCCCAGGAGGGCAGGTCTGCCGTGTTCCCCCAGCACACAGGTAGAGCTCCAGATCTCACCACCACCCACTTGCATCTGTATTGCCATGGGGCACAAAGATTAGACAGCACTTCCCCTGGCCTCATGGGCCATCAAAGTGCCTGTAATTCCTAGCAGACCTGCACCAGCTCTGTGTCTGGAATTGTGTCCACCAGGGATGCAGGGCTTTTTCCTCCAAAATGCTCTTCAAGAGGGGAGGATCATGACCCAGTGCATTTCAGCACCCTGTGAAGGCCACCCTGCTTGGTGTCAGGGCAGGGATGTGGCAGGCAGGCCATGCCTGTCAGCTCAAGGTGCTCCTGCAGACACAGTTCCACATGTTGCTCCTCACAAGTGGCTTGAGAAGCCAAAGCCAGGCACCAAGGAGCTGGGAATGGGGACTGTGCTCCTACAAACCCTCTGAAAGGGAGTCACAGCAAACACTGGGTCAGCTGAGGCTGGGGAGATGGAAATGTGGCACATTACCACATGGTGCTGGGTCCTTCCCTGCAGAGTCAGCAAAGTCCTCGTAGCTGGCACACAAACCTTTCCCACCAGCATGTCCAAAACCAAACCAGAAAATGACCAAGTTAAATTGCCTGGGATGAAACTTTAAAACATGCTGTATTTTGCTAAATTTTGGACAGTCTGCAAAGTTTCTGCCTCCAGGGGATAATTTATAGCTTAACTGCAACACAAGCGTGCTTTGCATTAACAAAGGGCAATATTCCTGCAGAAGCATAACGGGATGAACAGTGTTAGTACCATTTGCTTATGAGCATTGCCTTGAAAGGGATAGTGCCAACATGTTGCCTTTAACTTCTCAAATAATGTTGCCTTAACAGTTCTTCCCAGTTATCATTAAGCATTGGGGCAGCAAATTAGAAAAACCTTGAAACCCTCAAGCTCCACAGCCCCTGGCATGTCTTTGGTTCCAGGCCCTGCATCAGCCCCTTGAGGTTTTTGCTTTTTAGGGGTGAGAGGTCCTATTTCTTCTTTCAGTGGTTGTCTTTCAGGATGCATCACTGAGATGCACAGGTCTGCTGCCACTTACATGGGCAAACATCTCCATTACTTTTCAACACTAGAAGTGACATTAACCTGCACCCAAATCACCCAGGTCACTAAGGAACTGAAGCAGCACTTCATGTTCACAGGAGACACTGAGGACCTGAGTGCAAGACTGTCCTGTAAACCTCACAGGACAAGGGAGGTTCTCCTCATCTTCTCTCCTCTCCCTCTGCTTGTTCCCTCTAACCCTCACACCTACACGTGAGCAGCACTACCTAGAAATCCTGGCAGGGGTGTCAAGGAGGGAGAGCAGTGGATTTGGGTGGCCACTGCTCCCTCACTCCCCCATTGCAGTGCAGGATCCTGCCAGGTTTCCCTTTTCCCCCTCCCCGCGTCCCAGTTTCCCAGCCAGCCTGTTGCACTCAGCTCTGTTAGTGTTCAGAGCAGCTTTCCCATCTGCCTGCTCAACCAGCAAGAAGGGGGCCCCTTCCCTGGTGAAACAGATGTGGCTTGCCTTTGTGCAACATCTGTGCCTCATGCCCTGTTCATTTTGAACAGTCTTGCCTTTGTTTGTGAGGGGTTGTACAGGGGATGCTTTGGAGAAGGGCAGCAGCCTGCTGCCCACGGGCTGCACTCCTTCCCAAACTGCCTTGAAACCCCTGGGTTGCTTCTGGTGAAGAAGAATATGCTTTGTTCCTGCACCATTCAGGAACTGACAGTCCTACTCCTCAGCACTTCAGTTCCAGATGCAGCCAGTAGCTCACACTGATGCTTCCTGTGGGACTCCTAAACCTGGGGATGTAAGAGCCAGACTCTGGGAGCCACAGACCCCCTTTCTCACAAATTCCCTCACCCCTGTAGCTTCTCTCGCTGCACCTCTGGGCTGCTCATCTACTCTGGCTTGGCATCCCCGGTGGGGCTGCACTGCTTTGACTCCTCCACATTTAAGAGTGACAAAGAGCAGGAGTGCTAGAAAGCCACGTCTCTTTTGCAGTGTGTTCTGGGCTGTATTTAATATGGGGAGGAATACGTTAAAATAAAATCAAGTTTTATTTCCTCTTGATCTTGATGAGTTTACCAATCCTGCTGATGAGTACCTTGAAAGCTAATAAAACTCTCACACATTTTGGCACTTAGTCCAGTTTTATTTATTTTACTGGGGGTCATGCTACTTCTGTATTTTGGGG
Source organism: Scytalopus superciliaris (assembly GCA_013400415.1). Classification (NCBI taxonomy): domain Eukaryota; kingdom Metazoa; phylum Chordata; class Aves; order Passeriformes; family Rhinocryptidae; genus Scytalopus; species Scytalopus superciliaris. The sequence goes on along the minus strand of VXBX01000774.1, from coordinate 308,934 downwards.
AGGGGACATTTTGATCCACTTATTTTCCATTTTCATTTCTAACTGGTGGACCGGCATCAGGAAACAGGAATGCTTGCTTGGTTCCCAGCAAGAGCTTGCAAAACCTGCTTTGGGATGCTGGCAAGGGGCAGCACTGGATTCCCTTGTGGGAGTTTCAGTGGAGGTTGCCCAAGGCAGACAGTTGGGTTTCCCTGAGCTGGTTGTCAGGTTTTCTTCCCTTCCTGGAAAGCAGGGAAATGCATTCGTGGGATTCCAAAGGGGAGGGAGGAGGAGGACAGCAGGGCCTTTCAGCCTTGTGGGCTTTCTTCAAAACAGAATTGTTCATACCAGCCCTGGCCTCAGTTGCAGAAAGGCAACCCCATTTTCCTCCGTTTAAGCTGCTACATCTTAGAGAGAAAAAAAGGGGAAGAAAGCTGCTTGCCACTTGGTTCTGTGTAGACCCTGTACTGGGCAAAGCCTTCTGGCAGCTGCCCCCCCAGCTGCTTCTTCTCCCAGGAAATCCCATGGGGTGAGCAAGCATGGTGCAAGCCTGGTGTGGCCAGGCTCACAGAAAAGGGTCTTTTTGCTCAGGGCAAGATAAATAGCTGCAGGCAGAGTGAAGTTACTGAGCACTGGAAACAGAAGGGGTAATTGAGGCATTGGGCATCTACGCCAGAACATTAATACAGTGTAATCAGCCCCTCGTATTTAGAGTGCCTCATACTAGGAGAATGACAGAGCAATTGGAAACTACTCTCTGGCAGATTTTGAAACCAGAAGAAAGAAGATGTTTCTGTAATGCAGTCATCCCCCAGCACTCACTGCTGCAGCAGGTCGAGCATGCACAGGGGTCAGATCCGACAAGCAGCCGGCTGCAAGCGTGCTCTCCATACTAACACATGGGAAGCTCATTGCTCTGCCTTTCTGCAAGGGGTGACCCTCCCGGTGATTTTGGAAGAAGTCAAAAACCATCTTGAGCATTTTGCTTGGGGTTTTGTTGCAAATGAAGCAACAAGACAATCAGCTTAGGGCACAGCCTGGATTTGTTCCTCATGACCGTCAGTGCCCTGTCTACAGGTGCCCAGAGCGCACCCAGATTACAGACAAAATCAAAGCAATCAATGCAGGAGCTCAGGAGGGGGAAAGCACTGCAGGAGCAGACCTTCCCTTGCCAAGGCAAAATGGAACTCCTGGCAAAAAGTAAATACCCCTCTCTCACATGGGGGACCACACGAGATACCTGGCACAGGCTACACTCACTTTGAAAGGCTTCATAGTGAAGGCTCGTACAGGAAAGCATTACTGCAGACAAAAGGCTGGTGTGGGGAGAACTGCCTCGGTTTTCTCTTTGACAGGGAGTTCTCTCCAACTCCA
>VXBX01000774.1:246699-307078 GCA_013400415.1 Scytalopus superciliaris | reverse complement strand
GGGGGGGGGGGGGGGGGGGTGCCATCCCAGCCCAGCTGGTGCATGCTTGCTTGGATGGATCTGAAACTGGTTGCCTGGGGATGTTCCAAACTGGAGTGCTAAAACTAGATGAGATGAAACAACACCCTAAGGTTTGGAACATGCTACAGATGTGGATAAATATTCTAATGCTGGGGAAAAACAATATTTCTTGAGAGGGACATGTTTTCCCTTTCCAAATTGGCTACTTTTGTAGCTTTTTGATGGAAGCACTGTGCTTTGTGGGGATCAACAGAAAGCACAGAGGGGCTCTTTGTAATCTTTGAGTCTATCTGCACTTCAGTGCCTTCACCCCATGCTCCTTGCCTGCCTGAAGCAGTGTCACCTGGGCACTTAAAAGAGGTGGGTTTCGGCTGAGGAAGCATAATCACCTCCCTGGCTGACAGCAGTGCCTTCAGCCACAGCAGGCACTGCCTTTACGGGCATCCTTACAATCGCTTTGTCCATCCCTACTGCATTCTTACATCTGCTTGGTCCACCCCTAATGCTTGTAAGGACAGACGTGCTGGAGTGGTTCCCTGCCTTGCTTGCCTCACCGTGCCCCAACACTCCGAGCAGTCCCACTTGCCTTGCCCCCATGATGGAGACAGCCAGGATACGCCATTGCACCTCATCCCATGGGATTGGTGTCCCAGAGCAGACCCAGCATTGCTTCCCAGTACCAGCAAGAAAACCCCCAAATCCTACCATGTCTCGCAGCACGAGCTGATGTGCTCCCCCTCATGTGCTTCGCTGCCTGCGGGCGACACAGCACACGGTCCCCTCCCGAGCTGGGTGCCGGCCGCCTGTGGTGCTTCCATACAACACCAGGAACCAATACAGGAGACAAAAATATAAAAAAATAGCAATAGAAAAAAAATAAAAACTTCTGCACCTAATCAGCCCAGTTCCTCTGCACAATCCATCACTCACAGCCGGGGGCTGTCACCCAGGGGTGCCCCTCGGGGCTCCCCGCAGTGCAGGGGCTGCTGGGCTCCTGTCGCGACATCCAGAGGGTGCCTCTGGTTCCCTCCGGGGGGAGAATACCCTTCAAACTTCAGCTGTGAGTTTTCAAACTCTGCCTCATCCCAGACCCACCTCCCTGTGGGGAGGGGAGTGGAGAGGCTGGAAAGAGGGGAACAAGCATTTGAAGAGTCTCTTTTTCACAATAAAAGCCCTTCTTGCTGCTTTTTACTTTTTTTTTTTTAATACCGAGAGCTAATTTGAGCCAGGAGGCACAGGTGAAGGAGGAGATGAAGGCACATGTGCTCTTCCCAAACCCCTTTGTTCCCATTGACCCTGGTGTCAGACAAGCAGAGGGGCTGGCAGAGCCCCAAGGACAATGTTGGCTCCAGAGCTGGGAAGGTGAGCCACAGGCCTGCTCCCCAGTGCCCCAGAAAATTCCTTTTGCAGGTTTTTATTAACATTGCTTTGCTTTTCAGTAACAGCCCAGCAAAGAGCTGTGCTACATCAGTACCTGGAGTGGATGCAGCCCTGAGAGGAGATTTCTTACCTGCCTAAAAGGGAGAGATTTCTTACCTGCCTAAAAGGAGTCAATGTGTTAAAACCATTTTCCGGGGCACGCAATGTCTGCAGGCAGCCAGGAGAGGGGTGACCCAGGAGGCCCAGAAGAAGAAGACCCTCGCCCCCAGCAGCACTGCATGTCAGGACTGTGGCACAGTGAGCCATGCAGTGCCCAGCCAATGCAGCTCCTCCCCCAGAACCTGGGTGTAGGGTGCATCCTAAATGCCATTTCCCCAGGCTCCTCGGAGAAGAGGGTCTGGAGGCATTGCTTTGGAAAGCAGTGTTTCACCAGCCCTCCATGTCCAAGCAGGGTACACAGGTGGCTGCCAGGCTGCAAAGCATTATTTTTTTCATATAATTACCCCCTTTCAGCCCTAGGTTATGGCCAAGCAAAACCCATCAGTCCCTCATTGTGGCAGGTGATGCCACCAACTTCTCCAGTCCTGCACTGGCTTCAGCCCCCTCCAGCCCAGCCTGGGAACAGGAGAAAACCCTCTGTCTCAGGGGTGGGAGTATTCCAGCTCCCCGACCTGTGCAACTATCTCCTCTGGGAAACCATAAAACAAACCAGGTTGATCAGCATTGATCTTTACTGATATTTGTATTTTTAATAAATCTGACAATGGCACAGTACAGGCTATTGTGAAGGATATTGAATATACGATGGTCTAAAAAAAGCAAATGAGGCTGAAGGAAACCTGGCCCAAGTCACTAGACCAAGGGAGGAGACTCCTGTGTCCCCAAGCTCCATTCTAACTCACTGACCATGCACAGTCCTGCAGTGACATTTCACAGGGTCATGCAACACAGTGGGTGTAAGCAGTGATGGCAATTCGATGCTCTGCCCGGTGTAGTTGCTAGTCCCAGTGCCCCAGTGCCTTCATACCCCCTTGGTTCATTGAGTACACCTTATCTTTAATATGGTATCTCTCCCTACCTCTCCTGTTGTTTCTCAAAACTGTAGCTAAGAAAATAAGTGGATTGAAGGTAACACACGAAAGCAGTGCATCTGATTTGGGCTTCATCACACCCTCCTCCATGCCACACCAGGGTGTGAAGTGGAATCGAAACCAAGCCCTGCATCCCCTCTTTGCTGCCATCACCAACCTCATTGACCCCCATCTGTCCTGGGCACTGCAGTATTAAACACCCTAAAATGTTTTCCTTGAGGCCAGTCCCCCAGGGCAGATAATAACCTAATATTTGTAATATAACTAGTACTATTAGGTAATTAGCAATAACATAGTATTGGCCTTGGCACAAAGACAGACTGAGCTCTCGTCTGCTGGGCAGGCAACATCCAAGTGCTGGAGGAGGGATCTGCAGGGCTCCAGCAGCTGAACCCCATTGTATCATGACTCACCATCAGCACCTCATTTTGGAAGTGTTTGTTTTCATCTCCCTTTGCTTAATTTTGAAATGATTCAATTTACATGCAATTTTATGTCAAAATGATTCCTGTCAGTGCAGCGGTGCTGTGAGCCTTGACTGACAGGCCAAGCACTCTGGCTGGTCCCTCTGGATTGCCTCTCCATACAAATAACTGTTCAAAATGCACACCTGACATTTGAGGAATTTGACATCAGAAACAGGCCTGGATGGCTGCTGTGGGAGGCAGACTAAAGGGATCAGCGGCCAAACCAGTAAGATAAATCCAGCAAGCCTCAAAACAAATGCTCCAATCTTAGCATTTTGCAATTTCAATTTTACTTCCCCCCCTTCTCCCCCTGGAGAATTTTATTCACAACATTCACAGTGCAAAAATCAGACTGAAAATGCAGCAAAACCTGAGAACCAGTGCATTATGAACCAGTTTCCTGAGGAGGATCCCCCAAAACCACAGGACCATGCTTACATCGTACCTGAGCTGGGTAGTCCTAAGCCCATCAGTGCAGCCCTAGATCCCATCAATAGTATTTCTGCTACTGCATTCTGGAAAATCAGTGATCACCTGAATACTGAAAATGCTTTTCTTTTCCTTTTTTTTCTTTTCTACCCCCTGACCACCTCTGCTCACATTCTCACAGCCATTCTACTACTTACACATAGGTTGTTTCCCTGATTTTAGCTGAGGCCAGGGATTGTCTCCACTCCAAGAAACTCCCATGAGGTATAGGCAAAGGCAGACAAAGGAGAGCAGGGAGGTGGGACTACATTTAGCTTACAAGCAAAATACAAGCCTCCAAAACAGCCTTGTCTCACACCAGGGTCTCAGGAGAGTTGACGTACAATTTCCAATACCAAAGATTTCCTGAGCCTGCTCCCTCTCACCTTGCACTTAGGCAAGGGATAAAGGTGTTCTGTTCCTGTTTCAAGGCACAGGGCAGCAGCAAGGGGGGCTCAATTTGCTGGTATCTTCAGGCAGATCCAGCTTAGCCAGGCACAAGTACTTTGAGATAGGAGAGCTGAGACCTTTCCCTGAGGAAAGAGCAGGAATGGGCCAGAAACAAAGAAAACTGATGGAGAGAAAGAAGGCCATGGGTGCTGTTGTACCCACGGCAGCACAGGGACCTCTGTGCTCCCCAAAATGCCACCAATATAGGCATTAGCAAAATGTAATATATATATATATAAAAATTATGTCTATATTATCATACCTTCTGGTATAATCCTGCCTCCATTTCACAGACTACCTCGCCTTTCCACTTACTTTTCCTCATAAAGAAATACCTGTGGCAGAAGAATGAAAATAGGCTGATTTTTTTTTTTCTTTTCCTGAAATACTTTTCTCTTTCCCTTTCTGTCCCAGTGGACCTGCATTCATTTCTCCCTTGGGAGCTAAAGACAGGCAGTGGAGAGGGGACAGATTTCAAGAGCTGACAAGGAATAGAAAGCTATTCTGCCTCTAAGAAAGTAAAGCTGAAGGGTGTTTTTTTCTTCCTTTTAGACAGTGTGAGGCTCTAATAGGTTTGAGAGGCCATGAATATGACTTTCCACATCTGCCAAGATAATTATAAGCTTGAATGAATTTCTGAGACCCAAACCCTGCCCAGATAAATCACCCCATCAAGTACAGATTACAAATGAGCTGTTCAGAAAGCCTTCAAATTTCTCTTCCCTCCCTATCCCGCTATCTCCTATATCTGTTGGTAATGGGTCTTAATGCTTTTGCACAGTCTGTGGAGGAGACGGCGATACTTCAGCCTTCCTTTGCAGCAGCTGTGAAAGAGACGGGAAATTAAGGCTGTATGGATCAAGCAGGATGAGGAGAGAGCTGGGCTCCCCCTCAGCGCTGCAGGGCTGGTGCTGGGACCCAGAAGATGCTGGGAAGCAGATAAGCTGCAAAACTGAGCCTTGCATCTGACTTCAAAGCATGACATGTGCCCCTGCCCCACTTCCCCAGCCCGTGTCCCTAGAGGGGACGAGGGACAGTCCCTAGCTTAGAGAAAAAGCCGGATGCGGGTGGTTTCTTTCAATGTATTGTGTGTGGGAACAGACTCTTGCGTCTCAGGTTTTCCTCATTGTTCACATGGAAATAAGCCCACCCAAGTCACTTAGGGAATGCCCTGAATGTTCATAGAATATGCTGAAGAAGCTGCACACCCCCAATCTGGTAATTAGGGTAAATTAATGTTGCTGGGATGCTTTTGTCACCGTTTGTCTGACTCAAGACAAAAGGCAGAGAGGTCACATCCTGAAGGGAGAGCAATCCTTTATGAGCAGTATTTAAGACGCCAGAGAAAACAGTAACATCTGCAGAGGAATCACACTGTTCCCTGAGTGCATGGGCTTTGTACTTCCTACAAATACCTATTGTATCCTCCTTGTTGTCATGACTCAAACACAAGTACATGGAGGAAGGAACAAAGAGTTATTAAGTCTTTCAGAGGTGATTACTCATTCCTCCGACTTACATTTTAATACATGCTAGAAATTCTGAATCGCTTGTCACACCACAGTATTGTTTCTACAGGACTTGGAGTATTATGAGTCAAATGAGTTAGGGTTTTCTTTTCATCATTTAACTTCTAAGGGCTATTTTTAAAGCTCTCCCATCTTCAGCCAGAAAAAATTCTTACCACCCATGACCCATGTCCAAGACATGTGCTGTGTTATTGCCTCTTTCCTAGCACTGAAAGCTGACCACTCTGCACCACCAAAGGTTGCAGTCTCCATCCTTCACCAGCTTTTGGAAACAACAGAACTTCAGCCCCACATGAAAACAGTCACCGACAATCCACCCAAGCCCATGGGAGAGAGTGAACCTGCCAGGGCAGCACAACATGGGTACCCCAACAGGGTGGCATCCCACTGGGGTCCCTTGTTCCCAGCAGCTGGTGTAATAGCTTGCACTTTTGACACCAAGTTTCTATCTGGATTTCACCCTAGACACCTCTGTCCTCTTCAGAGTCTGTCCTTTCCAAGGCAGAGACCCCAATCCTCTCAATACAAACCTTATCTATTCTTCCTCTCTCTCATTTCTAGATACAACCCCAGCACTTCAATGAATCAGAAACACCATTTTCTTGTGCTGTCACCATGCAAATCGAGGGATTCAAATCTCTGTTATTTAGTATCCCACTAATCCTGCACCATCTGCAAACTTCACTAGCAAGTAAATGCATGCCTGTGTCTGGGTATCCTTGGTCACTGTTTGAAAATACAGGCTGTTGGATGAAGAACAATTTATTGTGGATGTCTCGTTTTGAGATCTGTTGTTGAGACAGTTTCTGATCTAATACGTAAAGCAGTCCCTCTAGATGATACAATTTACAAAATAAAAATGGCATATGGTGCTGTGTCCATTGCCTTGGAGACACCCAAACGTGCCCTGCCAGCACAGATGGCCTGGTCTCCTTGGGAGGGTAAGGAGTTTGTCTGACCAGCAAACCACAGTAACCAGTCCTTGCTCCTTGTTCCTTCTTGGCAAAAACTTTGTTTAGCCGTCCACTTGTGCTACCACACTTACAGAAAGTGGTTAGGAAGAGACACAGACAAGCCTGGGAATTCTCCACTGGAAACTCCATTAGCATCACAGCAAAAAAAATCCTGAAGAGCTGCAAAATTAGTGCACAGATTATTTGGCTTAGAGGGGCTAGGAATTAGTGTTGGGGGTTCAGAGAGCTGCTCAGCTCATTCCCTTGGGCCCCCTGAGCAGGAGTTGTTCAAGCTCATCTTACTCTGGAGGTGCTTTGGGGGAGAAGAGGAGCCGTGGTGGGGCTCTGCAGGGGACAGCTCTTGCACCTCAGGCAGGGCTGGGGTGAACTCAGGTCCTCCTGCACCATCCACAGCTCCCTGCGTGGCTTCAAACTGCAGGCAACTTTCAGGAAGCCTGAAAGGGAGTGTGGATGGTGCCAGGCAGGAACACGGGGCATCGCTGCCCATGATTCTCCTGAGCATTTAACTGGTGGGGTTTGCATGGGCGCTCTGTCTCCCCATACAGCATGACCCTGGCTCTTCCATTTTCCTCAGAGCGTCTCAGCAAACCTCCAGCTCTAAACCTGCAGGATCATGCAGAAACAAGGGGAAAATGAACACAAGCTGATGCACAGAACATTTCCACTCCCCAAAAAAGAGAGAGAGAAAAAAACAAGACAGAAGCAATCTGTTTCTTTTCGTGGAAGGAGTTACTGGCATATGCTTGAGTTGGGACCACAAAGACACTGTGTTGTCCGTGTACATACCTTTTCATTAGGGAAAGTCCTCTGTCACCATCGTGCTAGGATGGGAGAAGGTGTATGCATTAACACATGGAGTATTTAGGCAGTATTTAATCTGAAAGCTTCGAATTGTGGCTGCTGAAAATAGGGCCTGACCAACATGTGGGCTCATAAATCTTTCCTGATAGCCCTGCAGTTACAGAAGAAAGAAGTGGTTATAAATTGGTCATTAATAAAATTAGCTTGACAATTTAAAAGTTTCTAATAGAGGAGTAGGTTATGGGAGCTTTCAGACAGGAGAGGGAGTGGGCTGGGAACCTTTGTCATTCCTTCTTGGAGCATTCATTCTGCCCATTCCCCCAGGCACTGCTTTGTATTTTCTGCTAACGATACACAGCACAATATCCCTGGAGCCGAGTTCCTCTCAGGTTTTAAGTAGAATGGCCAGAAAGAAAAACCAGATTGTCAGGGGCTACCTGGTCAGGTATCGTTTCCTTCCAAGGACTATAAAGACACCAAATTCCCCGTCTGAGCAGTGACTATCCAGGGCTGTTGGAAGTGCCTGTGTCCCTGGGCACTCTCATCCTGTGGCATGGCACTGAGACTTTCTTCTGCCCACAATCTTGAATTTTCTACAGGATGCTAGAAAGGATTTTGCACCGTGGAGCATGTGGATGCTTTTAAGTCTCCTGTTGAAATAATTGTCCTATGACACAACTGCCCGCATTGGTATTTAAATGCAACTCGGACATTCCTTCAAATTCCAAGTCATGGCACTCTGAGGACTCCTCACAACTCACCTCCTTTCCATGGATTTCTCTTTGAAATAACATTTTCTTACCTTCACTTCCAAGGTTACAGCTGTTAAGGATGTCATGTGTGTCGAGGGGCTGAATAGTAGCTCCTGCTTCAGGCACTAGTCAGTCCTCATAGTAGGAGACTGATTTAAAACACTAAAGGGAGCAGCTTTTTACATTTCTGGAATATGTTACTACAAAATTGTGGAGGGAGGTAGCATGAGTAGACTCAAAAGATTGATAAAATTCATGGAGAGAAAATCTAAAACACATACTAAGAGGAACCCCTAATCCTGCTATTGCAGATGCTCCAGAATGGCAAGCAGAGGGACTAAACTCATGTCCTCTCCCTACACAGCATCTCCCATTGGCAGTGTCAGAGATCCAGGCTGGGACTAGACAGACCCCTGGTCTGACACAGAAGAGCTCTGCTTATGCTCCCAATAAGGCTGATGGCAAAGTTTAGTGCAGTTCAGTGCCAATCTGAAAGGTTAGTAGTGCAGCCACAGCCAAGTGGTCACTGCTGCCTCTGCCTTCCAAAGACCAACAACCCCAGTGAGCAGCGGGGATCAGGGAGAGTGAATGGAGCCAGGGGACACCACCACTGTGCCATGACGGGGACCATGCCCCACTTCTTGTGAAGCTATGGGCACATGAACCTCCACACCTCCTTCCATCCCTTGTGCCCTGACACCTGCCTCCCATTCAAGCAGAACTGTCGCAGTGCCAGCAGAGACGAGACATATCCACTGTGTGAACATCCTTCCTTCCAAGGTCATGTTCAGGTGGCTGGGAGTTAAGGAAGCCCACTGACATCTGGGATGAGGACCTGCATGCATCTCCAACAGCAGCAGTTTGTCAGCCTCTCCCTGGACCTCGAAAAATGCTTCAAGCAACCAGAGAAAAAAAAATGATGCCACCTTCAGCTAGTCAGATTTAATTTATTTCATTATGCCATAAACCCTGATTTTTTTCTGTTATCCACAGAGATTTCCAGGATGAGCTAAGACTCACATGTGCAATGTGAATGAGACAAGCATTAGAAGTAAAAGATAAACAATGAAAAAAAAACCCTTCCCTTAAAGTTATTCAGGGACTCCAGGGAGGAAGAGAAGGAAGAAGGAAGGTGCCCTCAAGCCTATTTTCCATCCTCTCTTTAAATATCTTTACACAGCATCTGACAGCAATAACACAGGCTAAACAATGGCCCCTTCTTTTGTTTGATGGCTTTTGTAAATAAGAGGTTCAAACAGTGGCTCTAAAAAGTCTTGACTGATGAGTTATTGTGAAAAATATTCAGATGTGGTGCTCTCCCGCTGTGTGTCCTCCAGCTGATCACAAAGATAATATTCTTTCATGGTATTTAGATACATACACTATTACTTTTTCAGAACATCTATCATTTTCATCAAATGATACAATCCTTCCATATAAACCTTTATCAGCAGCACAGTTGTCCCAAAGCAAGCAAGCTCTGCTGAGGGCCATGATAAGCAGGTCAGGGCCCCTTCTCACTATGTGCAAGGAGCCATGATCCCAAACAGTTAGAGAACAAAATACCCTGAAAAATACTCTCATGGCAGGGATCACTGGGGAAATGTTAAAAAGTACTTCCTCTGTAACAAGAACTGGGTCAATGCACTTCAAAAAAGAGGAAGCAGCTCTGTGCTGGTGGCAATGACATACTTTGTAAGCTGGTGATCAGCACAAATAGGGATGCCATGCTTAAACAGGTAATAGCTGATTTTTCTGCTTAAGAGAAGGAAACACCCCAGTATAAACTCAAAAGTACCTGATTGTGACAATAGTACATGCAATGCCAAGCTCAAATCAACATGAAAGACTATTTCCGAATTACAAAACCCAAACAAGCAAAAATACCCAGGAATTTTACAATGGAGGAACAAAAAGCTGAACCCCTGAACGAGTAGACCTCACAACCATCCCTGTAATTTGCTCCACTTGCTTGTCAACTCTACTTACTTGTATACCAATAATGGTGTGAATAGAAACTAGCACCTTTCCATGTTGATGAAAAGCAGACAGGTGTAGCTTACAGAGACACTTTATCAGTGTGTGTAGGGGGAAAGCAGAGAAACATATAAGCTGGAAACATTCAAGAGGCACTACATTTAAGGGGTGCAGACAAAATGAATAGAGATATAAACCAGACAAGATTTGCCACAAGTCCATCAGTAAATGCAGAGATCTTTCAAGTCTATTACAACTCAATTAAAAAAAAAAATGACACACATTCAGGTGCCACAGTAAGAGACACATTTATTCAAGAACCAAAAGCATTTATATATAGCCTTTTCCCAGATGAAGAACTGTGCATCACCAGCAAATCAGCTGGCCCAAAACTGCAGCTGGCTCACAGCAGCTGCAGATTTTACACCTTTTAACCACAGATTATGCGGAGGGGTCTGATCCTGCTCCAAGAATTGCTCCTGTCTCCCAGACTTTGCAGCACAGACATCAGCACTGGGTTTGTCAGCTACTGGTATTACAAGTACAGCAATTAACCTGCTGATCTCAGGAGTCAACTGGAACACAGCACATGCCCCCCTCTGCCCCCAGCAAGCCCACTATATATTGTGTGTGAAATACAAAACAAACACGGGGACTTCATTTTAAGCTCTTTCTAAACAGCAGGTCCTGTGTCTTTACACTCAAGCTCCACGGAGTTAAGGAGTATATCCTTAGCCCAATGAAGTACATTTTAGTCAGCTAAATGCAGGCAAAATGAGTAACTGGCTAAGCATGCCCACTGCTCCCACGAGTTTGTGCCATGCCTTGCCTCTGGCACGGTTCCTTGCACGGGAAGGCAGCAGTTACCTGGCCCTGGGAACAGCCTTACGGAGAGCTGATGTTGCCATCGTGTGGTAACCCTCAGCAATAAACCGCGCTCCGGTGGGTTTCTGCATCCACCCAGCCTTACAGAAGATGACAAACCAGCCCAGACAGCACAGTGCTCGTGGACTGCCCACGATACAAACCTGCAGGTTTCACAGAGGATTCCTGAGTTGCTAAAGGCGGCGCCCGATGCTGCTCACATGGAACATCCTGTCAGATACACAGTGCAGGTACAAAATCACAGCATATCCTATTACTGGTGTTTTCCCCTTGTGGTCAAACTGTAAAAAATGGTACTTTCACACAGAATCCCTTGACAGTAGGCANTGCTGAGTGATAGGAATGAAAACACTGGACAAACTGCTGCAGTCACAGGCAAAGTTATTCTTTGGAAGACAGTACCTTTAAAAATGAGTAAATGGTGTAGAAAAAGTGCTTGCAAGCTCATTATGATTGAAGGCACATCCATTTTCCCTCCAGGCACTTTTCCAATTTCAACCCCCCCCTCCCNAGTTGCTAAAGGCGGCGCCCGATGCTGCTCACATGGAACATCCTGTCAGATACACAGTGCAGGTACAAAATCACAGCATATCCTATTACTGGTGTTTTCCCCTTGTGGTCAAACTGTAAAAAATGGTACTTTCACACAGAATCCCTTGACAGTAGGCATGGTGTAACAGCCTAGTTTTCTTTAAAGGCTCTGAACACTATCACCCTAAGGGTGCCTTAATCTTTAATGCCCCCCCTCTCATGGTGCAGTGCTAGGGCAGACACAGCCCTCTAAGAATGTTTTGTACTGTTACAAGGTCACTCTTCAGAAAAACCCCACCTGTCAGGCAGCTCAGCAGGTTACTATTCCTATATAACATAATTATATAGGNCCCCCGCCCCAGTCTTATATAACCGATCTTAACAGCAGTACATAAAAAACCCAACAACCCTAAGGGACAAATCTTTCACCTTAAAGGACCTCCAGGTTGACAGAACTTTAAAGTTACTTTCAAGTTAAGAGTTTCAGAGTAGATGGATTTAATCACTTCAAAATCCAATTTAAAATCAAGGTCTCTAGACACTTGAACATGGCTTTTAATCCCAATTTCCATAATTTCTGATTTTTTTTCCTTAGCTGTTATACCCGCTCCTATCAACCATGTACTTAACTCTTATTTCCAAGAGCACATAAATAGCTCAAGACAACACTGTACAGTTTTCAGTGTTTTGAGTATGCAGATGCCTAATTCTGGCTGAAGTAAGGAACACTAATCGTGTAGTAACTTAAAGCACATATTTGTAACACCACATGCTTATCAGAGTATTTGACAACACACATTTCAGTATGCTTTTGACAATAATCTTAAAGGTCTTACAACCTTCATTCTTTAAGATGTATATTCTCCCTCCTCCAGTTTATATGTGACTGCAAAAATAATTTGCTTTTAAATTAGAAGATAACTCAAGACTTCCATTTCTTCATTCAATATGAAAAAAATATATCTTGTGCCAGAAAACTGCATGGATGCTGACACTGATATATGTAAATGTTATTTTATAATGCAAAGACTAAATCAAGCACGTAAATGTTTCCGATGGATTTTTAGGTCATATCCACTTCTACTTAATGGTTTTGATTAAAAAGTGGAAATTATATGCTGCATATTTTAAGGAACTGGAGTTAGTCTCAGGTCTTCACAGAAACTCTTAACCTTAAACATTCTGAAGAGCAAGCATACTGACATACAAACCAACAATTTCCATCTTAATACATCACTAATTACTGCAGTTCTGCTACAGCACCACGGTGTTAAGACATCTGAAGTAACTAAGTATTCCAGGTCACTACTTAAAGAATGGTGGAAGTTATTAAGAAAATACAGTGCAATTCTAAACTGCTTAAACAATTTGTCAGTCTTTCAAACGCTGACATACTTGTATTCTAACCAGAACACCCAGTTTCAGTGTATGCTGTAACTACTATTTCTCATATTTCACACTAAAGACTGTGCAAGTAGTGCTTTTAAATGTCACAATCTGACCTACTTCAAATAACTGGATCTGCAATTACTTCAACTAGCACTGGACACAGAGTTCTGGGCAGTCAGTGCAGTCAACTGCACAGAAAGTGACCAAAACATTCCTGCATGTTCCTGGGGAACACCAGAACCCAGCACCTGGACATTAATAAATGAGACAGACAACAACTCTTGGTGAGAAATAAAAGCAAACTTATGGTTACAATTTAAATCAGATGTTTGTAATTTTAAAATCAGAGCAAGGACACAGAGTTATGCACGATGAGAAACTCATTTTATTTCTGCGCCTTCTGTGGCTTCGGTGCCTTCTCTGGTTTCTTTGCCTTCGGTGCCTTCACTGCCTTCTTTCCTTTCCCTGATTTCGATGCCTTCTCTGGCTTCTTGCCTTTCTTAGAAGCCAGCCTCTGGAGCTTCTTCATTTCATGCTTGATGATTCTGTTTCTCTGGAAAAAAAAAAAAAAAAGAAAATGTTTTCTCTTCATCACACTGAAAACAGCAAGAGCTCAAATATTATGCCTTAATTCAAGTATTAGCTTGCAGATGTCTGCCTTGTTGATTATCACCCTTTACCATGCATTATATTTAAAATGTCACATTCCACCTAGAGCTGTTCTGAAGTACAAAGCAGACATCATCACTCTGGCTGATAACTTGGGCACCCCGATATTTCATGTGCAATGATTTTCATTACAGAATGAAAGACTAACAGCAGCCCATCAATATTTGATTTCACTGGCAGGCAATTCCTTCCTCAGCTGTAACTTGGGAGGGCTGACACACGGACTATATGGGTCCAAGTTTGACCAGCTACTGAAGAGAAAGTGGTGGCATGGAAAAGAAGCATGGAAAAATCAAGGCACTGACACTGAAGGTGTCCATAACCCAAGCCAGCTATGAAAGTAAGGCTACTACCACCTGTACATGACTCTGAAGTGAGAGCTACAAGCATTAACCCCACAAAGAAGCAACACACCAATACTTACCATCTTCTTTGCTTTCATAACCTTGTAGCGATCGAAGTCAGTCATTTTGGCTTTCTGTGAGAAAAGAATCAGTCAGGAAACTCAGATACATACAAGTAGCAAAATTCAGTGTTTCCAAGCATCCCGTAAGTAATTCTGATCATCTCCAAATTAGGCGTAGCTGCACTTCTGGAACTAGTTCACTATTTAAGGAATGGTGCAGGAAAAAAGATGCTTATAGAAAGGACTGAGCAAAACTTAAAAAATTTACTGCTAAAATACAAGAACTGAAACCTGATTAGTAGAAATTTTTTAAAAATCTACACTTTGTCTATCTTTAGTCTTAGCCTGCAATTGAAAACACACAACCTATTAGGCTGCACCTAACTGAACAAAGCAGCAGCAGTACAACATGTATTGCTCCTCCAGTGAAACACAGTACCTTTTCTCGGGCTTCAATCTTCTTTGCCCATCTTGTTGCCGACCACTTTTCATTTATATTTTCCTTCTCCCAGGCAAGTCGCACACACTTCTGACGAGCACTGCATTGGAACAGTCACAAAGTTATATTCAGTCTTCATTAACAAAAGGGTCCTCACTGATGTTGGCCTATCAGATTTCATGCAAGGGAAGATCACTCTTCTGTATTACTTCAGACACCTGAGTCAATGCCACATACATCTCTGTGGCCTAATGAACATTCTGTTGAGTAAATGCTTTGTTAGAATGGACAAAGTCACAGAATGGGTCACGTTGAAAGGGACCACAGTGGTCATCAGGTCCAACCTCCCTTCTCAAGCAGGGTCATCCTAAAGCACATGGCACAGGAATGTGTCCAGTTCTTAAGTATCTCCAATGAGGGAGACTTCACAACCTCTGGGCAACCTGTTGCAGTGCACAGTCACCCACACACTAAAGAAGAAGTTCTTCCTCATATTCAGCTGGACGTCTTGTGCATCAGTTTATGCCCATTGCCTCTTGTCCTATTGCTTGGCACCACCAGGAAGATCCTGGATTCACTTCCTTGGCAACCCCCCTTCAGATACCTATAGACATTGATGAGGTTCCCTCTTAGCCATCTCTGCTCAAGACTCCCTCAGTCTTTCCTCCTAAGAGAGATGCTCCAGTCCCTTAATCATCTTTGCTGCCCTTTGCCAGACCCACTCCAGGAGCTCCATGTCTCTCTTGTACTGGGGAGCCCACAACTGGACACAGCACTCTAGATGTGGCCTCAGTAGAGGGGCAGGATCACCTCCATGACCTGCTGTCAATGCTCTTCCTAATGCATCCCAGGATACCACTGGCCTTCTTGGCCCTCTGGGCACACTGCTGGCTCATGGACAGCTTGCTGCCCACCAGGACCCCCAGATCCTTCTCTGCAGAGCTTCCTTCCAACTGGTCAGTCCCCAGTCTGTACTGGTACATGGGGTTATCCCTCCCTAGGTGCAGGACCTTACATATTTACCTCTGACACCACAGTCTGCCAAACTTTTACTGTTAATCCACTGCCATATGAACTTTCTAGACTTAGCAAGAATTAGGTCATGATGGGACAGCAAGGGGTTTTTTACAGATGTTTACACTCACCTGTGTGGGAACTTAAGAACAAAGTCAGTCAGCTGCATGCACTTGAAGGGCATGGCCTGCCTCCTGACACCACTGCAGGGGCCATCAACCAGTGCCTGAAAAAGGACAAAAAACGTGGGGGGTTGTAGCAGTTTTCCTATTGTATTTGACTTAAGAGAGCAGCTTCTTAATAATGTATGAGCAGCACCTTGACAACAATGATCCAAAACTGAAATACATGTTACGTGGGCAAAAGTGGAGACTGTTAAGTGTTGCCTATACAACCCAAGCTTTACAGAAAGAACTTTAAAGGCCTGTCTTTGGGAAAAAAACAAGCTGAACTTTAAAAAAAAAGCACACAGAACTAAGATGGCACATTTTTTTTCCTTCAGCTTTTTCAAAAACATTAAGCAAAAAGGGTCCCCTAGCCCAAAAATTTGCTTTACACATATATTAATAACATTCCACTGATAAGTTTTACAGTACAACTGACATCCCTTATCCACTTCCACTCCTAGGAAACAGCAGAGAGGGGAATGTAACCACTTGCCAAAGAAAAAAAGCTTGTTACTCAAATTTAAAAAAAACCAGCTGGTAAAGCTCACCTTTTTGTCAACTGCTTAAATTTGTTTGAAAAAAAAACTACTCGCAGGAAATTTCCCTTAAGGTCAATACACACTGTGCATATCATCTTCTGCCAAGGCAGAAAAGAGGAAATAAAGCCACAGCACTCAAAACTTACCCTGTTCTGGTCGATAACATCCACGATGGCCACCAGCTTGCCAGCATGTGGCCCGAAGGAGATGAAGGCAACTCTGCCAATCTCCACGAAGCGCTTGAACACCTGGGAGAGCAGGCAGGGACTGAGTTAGATGAGAGCACACCCAAGGCCATTTTCAGATTCAAGGCTCTCAGGACCTTTAAAAGAGCTTCCCAAAGCAATCACAGAATGGTTTGGGTTGGCAGGGACCTAAAAGATCCTCCTGCCGTGGGCAGGGACACCTTTCCCCAGTCCAGGTCGCCCAGAGCCCCATCCAACCTGGCCACGAACACTGCCAGGGATGGGGCATCCACAGCTTCCCGAGCTACTTTCTCCCAGTGCCTTCCCACCCTCACAGCAAACAATTTTTTCCCCTAATCGCCAATCTAAACCTACTGTCTTTCGGTTTGAACCCATTCCCCCTCATCCTGTTACTCCTTGTAAATACTCCCGCCCCATCAGCTCCCTTCAGGCGCTGGAAAGCTTTCGAACAGCACGAAACCCCCCCGATGTAGCCAAGGGGCCGCTGCCTGAGCCCGGCCCGGCCCCACAACGCGCGCCCCNGTGAGGGCACCGCCTCACAGCGCTCCCGCAGGGCGGGACACCCCGCCAATAGCGAGGTTTAAGGGCGTAGCACAGCCAGGTGTCGATGAGTGTCTATGTATGCAGCTCTAACTTGGCAAAACAGCCGCGTCCGTGCACCCTGTAGCTGAACTGTGGGAATGGTGACGCTAAAAATCACACCCGCGGGCCGAAAAGGCCCTGCCGAGGTGAAGACCCGTCCCCTCAGAGTGGGTAAAAGTTAGCTGGGGTTATACAACCTGTGCCGGAGTTCCTAACCAACCGCAACAGAGGGGAAAGCTCGGAAAGCTGCTAACTGTGTGTAAATAATGGCATGGCCAATGTTCGTGCTTGGTTTGTGGGATACGGCCGAGCATCCAGTGTCGTGCAGGTCGGAAAAATATTAAAAGAAACACCTAAAACTACACTTGTCTTAACTTCTCGTAACTTGTTTTTATTAATCTTCACAAGCAGGCACCGAAGATGAGAAAAAGGTAAATAACTTACGGTTTGCACGCAAAAAAAAGAAAACAAAATCCCAGCTCCGTAACTAAAGGTAAGTAAGAAGGTGATACAGAAACAAAAGGCAGGAATTGAAAACATTATTCAAGGGTAAAAATACTGGCCACTGTTCTCCTATCTCATAACCTGATCGATACAGAGAATAGGTGAAGCTGAGCTAGAAAACACATTATGTGCCAACCCAAACCATCCTGTGATTCTGTTCCCCTTGCAGCTTCACAGATCATGTTATGACAATATTAAAAGGAATTAACAGAAGCAGTGTAAAATGGGAAGAGGTGGCAGAGGAGGTGACAGGTGGGTTTTTCAAGGGTTATTTCAGAAGCCAGCTGAAGACCACCAAACCTACACAAACAACAGGCAGGTAAAAGGGAGGGGGCCACGAAGAATTAATCAAGCATTGGGTAAAACTGTAGTCTTATGATTTCAAGGAACAAGGGGTTTCATGAAGAATGCCAAGGCTTTCAAGGAAGCCAGCTGTTTGATGCAGGAAGGCAGCAGCACTTCTAGGAAAGCTGGGAAGCTAATGTGTTTTGACAGAAGCATCTGCTGGGTAGATCCCAATGTTGCTAAAGGAACACGGGGGCCAGGGCTGGGGAAGGGCTGACCAAGGCACTACAGCCATGGCTGCAGCTCCAGAAATGTGTTCCTGAAAACCCACTACAGAAAAGGTGTTCTGCTGGCTTGCAGACTGGCTCCTGTTTGTCTTGGCCTTGAATGAAGGGCTTAACATGCTAATGCTCTGGAAGATTCCAGATCTGAAACTCTATCCAGACAGCTGAAATAATATGTACATGACAAATCAGCACGGACTGTGACTGTCTGAGACCAACAATATGAGGGGAATACAGAACACTGTTTCACAATGAGATCATACAAACAGTATTTCTGAGAAAGAGAGAAAAGGACACTGAAAACTCCAGTGGCTTCTGGAGGTAACTATGAGACATTTGAATTGAGGTTCAGTTACTAAAGCATGAAAGCATTTTGTTCCACCTTCGAAGCAAATCTTATGTAACACAGCAAAGGCATTCTGGGATCTCCATGGTACCAAAAGATACAGCTCTGTTTAAGATAGGCTTGAAAGTCCTGAGAGGTGTTGACAGTTTATTACACTTTTATGTGATGGGGATCAGCAATAAAAACAGTTTTATCACAGCCATCCCTCTCAGTTCTTGTCATTATCCTGTGCTTGTTCCAGTTCCAGAAATCAAATTACTTCAGGGCTTTTAGTGTCAGCACTGCACACACAAGGACAGCTACCACGTTACCACCTCCTACAGTTCCTACTGACTTGTTTAATTTTATCTTAAACAACTGCCGCTGTGATCAAATCCATCACCATTTGAGTTTACCAGTTAGCACAGAGTTAATGAACAACGAAATAATACATACCTGGCAGGAAAAGGCTAGTAATCCCTTAAAAAGCAAAGTGACATATCTGCCCATGTTTTCTCTGCTGCACACCAGACAAATTAGGTTTACAGGACAACTGGCAAAATATTTCAGAAGCACTCCAATTCACCGTATCACAGATCCCTTTGTTTCTCTGTTTACGCTTCTGGTCCTGAAGTCCTTTTTCCTGCCTTCATTTTTGAAAAACGAAGGGCGAAATCAAGTCCTACTTAATAGCACTGTAAAAGTTTTGATTTGTCTTCAGTAAACATCACTCATTCTGAAATAAACACGTGTTCAACACGAGTGACTTCCTTCCGATTATGTGACACAACGCACAGGTAAACGAGGAAGAGGAGACACAGCAGTGCCGTAGCCGTGAGGAACACGAGGAGCCCGGCAAACAAAGGAGGTTTCAGAGGCAACTGGATCAGCTTGCCTTCTGCTGGGATCATGTTCGTGAGGCTCAGCATGTAACCGAGTGACCACGCTATACTGCTGTTACCAACCTGAAACAAAGACAGAACAGTTCTATTCCCGTGGATTTTTTTTAAAGAAAAGAGGTTCCAAAAGCTCAGCTTCTGAGAGCGGCAACTGCCCTTCAGATTAGCAAAGAGAAATCTTAAGCGGAATATACAAAGAAGATACAGAACCGTTTTAAATTACCCTTCTTTTTTTAGTTCCAGAGGATGATACTGAAGTTGTTCACTGGGCTAAAGAAGTGAGACACAGGTATTGGATGGATATATATGCAGGCAGCCAGTTATGGGATTTTCTGTGCAAGAAACGCTCTTTAAACAAACAAACAAAAATCAGCACCACTGTGCCAATTCCTAAAATTAGTGCCTCACCTTAGACAAATCCTAGGATATAATTTAGTTCAAGCAAACAAAAAAACCCACAGAGTCCCACTGACATGGACAAAGAAGAGGCCAGGGCAAAGTCCCCAAAGCAGGAACTCTTTATTATCTTCTGTTCTGTGGTTGGTTTTGTGCCTGCAAATGAACCAACACCGGGCACTTCAATTTAAAGAATAAACGTAAGTGAAAAACTACTCTGGAACAGATGAAACAACAGCAGAGGGAGTATGTTTGTATTTGCTTCACAGTCCTCCTGCTTTGCTGTCTTTCCCCCTTCTAATTTGAGCAAAGAGTTTACCAATTTTCCACTGTCCTTTTCATTAAATCATCATCCTGCCATTTGGTAATCACAGGATCAAGGGGGTAAAGTGTCCCTTGCCCTCCTCCCACATGCCCAGGCTCCAGTAATGGTTTGCCTAATTATATGAAACATACAAGTACACATCACTGCCTCCTGCAAATCAAACCACAACTTAAAAATAAAAACAATTCAACACTCCAAAAAATCTATTGCTAAACAGAGTCAAAAAGTAAGGGGAAGAGCCACGGAGCATTTAAAGATAAATTGGTGGAACTCAGCAAACAAGGGCTAGGCTGGAGAGCCAGCTGCAAGACATTGGTTTACACTGAACACAGGCTGTTTTCTTTTTCAGAGGGCTTGGGCCACCTTCAAAGCTGTCAGCTACTGGTTGTAGGAGACAATAAAAGCCTGGAATATTTGGTCCTTTTTGTAGCTGTGTGTATCCCAATATCTATTGTTTAACTGATAAAAAGAAAGCAACAGGAACTGGAATAGAACACATGAGCAAAGAGGCCAGATGGATCAAGGTGGTTTTTTATTACTGAGAGAGGGGAGAAACTCTCATCATGAGGTTTAGAACTTTTAACTTTTGCAAATCATCTAGCTCTACATCTCATCCAGACTCTAGCATCAGGTTAAGGTTCTTTTCATTGTTTTCACTAATTGAAAGGAAATATATTCCTAGCATAGTCTTAGAGAGATTGTGCTGTAACTCTGGGGTAGCCTAGCTGATCAGCTAACATAGATCTTACTATTTTAGTAGGGGCAGAGCTAATTAAGAGAATGTAGTTTTTCCTCTTGGAGTTTCATGGCTACCCTAGTGCAAAATCTAGGCAACAAAGGTATTCATTTTAAATAAGCCCTCTGGGGTTTTATTTTGCTCAGTATTCTTATAGTCTTGGCTAAATAGTGAAAAACGTTGCTGTGTTTGGCTGCTCCCATCTGCTAGGAACAATACAGTATACCTTTAGTTATCAAGACAAATCCACCCACCCCACACCCAGTAAGATCTATGCTGTTTTCCTGCAAGAACAGCTGAACTTTGGACACTCCTCCAGAGCTGCTAATGGCTGCCCACCAGAGGTAAAGATAAGGCAAGAAAATCCTACTTGATTCCTTACTGCACAAGTACTAGATACGACTGTTCAGAAAACATTGCTTATGATTACTCATTCACAGCTTGCCAGTTCCCCTGCATTTAAGAATAGGCCACAAAGATCTACAACCTATTATTTTGTTGGTTTTGCGTGCAACTGCTGAAGCATTTCCAAGCTATATGGACATTAAGAGACAGTTTGGGGTATGGTTTTAGAATAAGGCTTTGTGCGTTAGCAGAGAGTAAAGGGAATGCATCTATTGCACAAATATTGTAAGCCTTTTCTCTCTGTCAACTGAAATACCCCATCAAAATACATTCTTATTCCAGAGAACCAGATTATGGCACAGATGGATGAGCCAGCTGAGGATGAAAACTGTCCTCGTTCCTTCATGACTACTGACTGACTACAAGCCCACTTTGCCAGTTCCCCCAAGGCTCTGCCAGCAGCCAGAAAAATGGAGTTCCGCTTTCCAGCTCAGCAGGGTTAGTTCAAACTGACCTTGACTGGTGACGTGTTTTAAGCAGAGAAAGATACCACCTCAGCAAACTGGGGAAATGTCTAAAACACAAGTGTTTGAGCTTTCTTTAAAAGAATCTAGGTAGTGTCTGCAAGTAATGCTGTGACTCCTGGAACCAGGCTGGAATTGCTGCTGAGGCTCAAAAAGTGGCTTTGTCATATGCCAAACATTGGACAGTCAATTACAAAAGCTGTTTATGACCATTATATTTTTGTAGGCTGCTGTATCTTCTGTCTCCTTCTAAACTTCTTTGCATTAAAATAACAGTAAGAGAAAATAATTATTACTCACCTCCTTTTGAAAATGTATCTGTGGCCAAGTTTCTGCATTGAAGTTGTAACCATGTACAAGCAAGTAATAAATGAAATTTGCTGAGAAACAGTAAGATCTAGCATATATTTCTTCAAATTTAGGCAGCGTAAACTGGAGCTGAAAGCAAAAGGTGTTTTTTTAAAAAAAACAACATGTAATTCATGAAACAAAATGCTTTTCAGTTTTGTAACTAGAGAATATTTGGATTCCAATTAGAATTTAATAGCATTTTTTAGAAACACCAAGTAAAGGTGTAGACAACTAGACACAGAGATTCAGAAAGACTAACAGTGACAAAGCTTATGTAGCAAGCAATGAAAATAAACATAAAACTGCACACTGAAGACTGAGGATGTTACAGTTTCTAAATTTTGTATGTCATCTCTACAGCATGGCTAAAACTGTGAAATGAAATTTTGAAACCTAGTTCAAGTGTTAAGCAAGACAGAAATACTGTATGGTTTGAAGCACAGCGGAAAAACAAATGCTGAGATTGGTTATGAACACTCATGCAGTCCATATTATTTTTATATCCTTCTTTTACAGATTTAAAAGGGAAAAGAAAAACCCCAACAACCCCAAAAAGCAACCAACCAACCAAACAAATAACCCACTTACCTGTGCCCAGCTCTGTGAACAGAAAAACCACATACTTGAATTGAAGTCATCTAGGGAAAAGTGCCCAGATAAATTCAGAGCATTAATTGTATAGTAGAATCCAGAAAAAGCCTATACAAAAGGAGCAGATGACAGGTTATTTTCAGAACTACAGAAATCAAAAGCAAGCAAGCTCAAAAAAACCCAAAAAACTGTTGTGTTTGCAAACCTACCACAAAATTCCCTTTAGCTTTTGGCTGATGTATTCCATTAAATGGACAGTCTTCTCTGTCTCTGCAAGCAGTGAAGTTAAACAATAAGGAAACCATCTCCTGGCACAGACCTGGGTCTCCTGTTCCATGAAAATTCACAAGCTGGTTTGGGTAATAATTTGCTGGTCTCAAAGACTGTGTACAAAGGCTGCCAGAGAAGTACTTCATCGTTAATGATGTATTGTAATTTTGAGGGTAACATGGATTATCCACACTGGAACTGGCATTTGATTTCTGGGCGGGAAGAAAAAAAAAACAAAAAACACAAGAAACCCCAAACAATAAGACTACTCAAAAGCAAGAAAAAACTAATTTGACATTAACTAATCTTTTTAAACTGCATATGCATGTATTTTTGTTCACTGTCATGACTGGTCAGCACAACACTGCTTATCACTGTAATTCATAGAAACTGCTTTCTCAAAGATTCATTGGCAAGATGAGCAAAACGCAGGCTTTTTTGTCAAATGGTACGGAACTCTCACTAATTTTTAACAAATATGAAGATCTCTGTATGAAGCCTAAGTGCATCTCTCCACAGCAAATCACAGCAGAGCTCTTACTGGGATCTCCAAACTCCCCTGAAGGGAGAAGAACACAAGCTCAGACAATTACTGAATACCTGCAAGAGCAACATAGCAAAGTGTCTTCAACAGACCTGGAGCAGCAATGCTAAAAGCCTTTTCTCAGCTTCATCCCTCCCATAGCATTGGTAGCTGTGAGTGTAGACATTGTAGTTGTAACCGTACAACTTCACTTGCAAGGTGCTGTTGAAGTGCTCCTGAGAGTCCTCTGGGATAAATGAAATTTGAGTGGAAGCTCCTCCAAGATCCAGTGCACCCATAGTCTCTTTTCTGTAAGGGTGGACCCATGTTCTCCAAAGGTTTCTCTACATGTGAATGTAAAAATGAGACAAATTAGAAATATCACCTCCTGTCCTCCCTTCAAGCTTTTCTACTCTTTATTTAACCTTTTGAGATTTCCCCGTGTTTGTCCTGCACCCCTTCCAAAAAACTGTAACTCTGAAGGAAACCTGCAGATGTGTTTACATAAGAGGGATGTACTTGCACAGAGTGAAATTATCTTGAAAGATGGAAGAAGGAACACAGCATAGCACAGAAGTAGCCACAATGTCTACCCTAGAATGTAAGGAACTGAAGTTCAGATACCCATGAGATACTGAACAAATCTGGATGGAAATAGTATGAACATTTGCTTGTTTCAAGGCAAGAAGAAATATTAAAGGAATGGAATATTAAGAGATCACACAGAAAAAGAGAGTGAAAATAGACTGAAAGAAACAGACAAGTCAAATGAGATCTCCATCACAATCAAAAGAATAAGGACCCTAATCTGCACATTTCCATCACTGAAACTGCAGTGGCAATAAATCAGATCCATTCAGCTGTCATTTCTCCCTATTGCCCAAAACACTTCCCAAGGTCTGTACTTCATCTACATAGTCACAGTGCCAAATATAGATTTTTCTATGATTATCTATCTCCATATTTAATGTAGTATTACTCACTAAGCATGATGAGATGGATATATACATAAGAGGGGAAAAGAAAATCTATGGGCTAGAAAATACACTCACAATAAAATTCTACACTGAAAGATTTCCATAAACAGCCCCTAGCAGAACTTAACTCTTAGCTCACTGTCACAAGAAAGGTGAAAGTTTCCCTCTGCTGCAAGTGATATCCCACGTGTTGCTCTTCACTCAGCTCTCTAGACTAAACTGGTTTCACAGCATCCTGCAGACCGTTCAGCAGTCCTTATGAATTTGCCACAGAAATTGACATGTGGATTATTAAAATTCATGTGGTAGAAGACTGGACACCACCCTGAAGTTAATTATGCTATTTTTGTTGCATGAAATGCACATAACAAGAAAAACTCTTCCGGAATGTGTGATTCCAATACTGTTTTTCTTAGCTTTGCAAGTCAGCAACACATTCACCATGAGCAAATCACTCACAGCACCAACACGTAATTCCTGCTTATTTAATGACCATGATCTAATAGGAGCCTTTCAACCAGGACAGCTAACAATACTCAGAAGTTTGGCTGAAATTTCTTTCAGCCTGGCAAGACAATCTGGAAGAAGTGCAGTTAAAGTTAAGGCCAGCACAGTCCTGCCAGGAATGCAGATGAGCAGTTGCTGATCAAATTGGTACAGCTTTTACTCTGAATTAAATTATACTGAATATCTGCATATAAAAAGGAATCTTCCAACATCTGATTCCCTCCCTGACACTATTCCGGGTTCCAGGACAGCATAAATATCTTTGTATTGGTATCACTTGGTCTGTACAAGACAGTTGGTATTGCAGATTACTGCTCCAGAGCCTGCAGCTTTTCAGCAGTATTGGAATGAACTGTGTATGAATGATTTCTGGCTCAACTGTGGCACATTGGCCACATCAACTTAACCATCCTCAGCGCATCAAACAGTCTTGTCTGCTTAAGACAGGTAAGCCAACACTGCTAAACAATTTGGAGACCACCTAAGCCGTGCAGGACCTTCACCAGTAGGGCTGCAGGGACAGCAACCACCTGAGGAAGTCACAGAAAAGCAGAAGAGAACATCTTTAGTTGGCACCACTGTCAACACAATCAACACCTGTCACACTTAACATACCAGTGCATTTAAGAGCAATCTACCTTTTTGTCTTTAGGTAAGGCATCATGTCATTTAGGGAAGAGCCCTTTTTAATGGATCCACAATTTTACCTTTGCCATAGCACGTTCCTTTAACAACACAGTCTTTGATTTATGTTTATGTTTGCTCTGTTCTGTTACTGCCACAAAAAGACCCCCATTAGAGATTTCAGTGCAAAATGAAAGTCTATAATGCTTTAACAGTCATGTCCTCTCAAACTTTTCATTTCTAAGAGAGAAACAGTGAAAAGAAAAGCATGCAGTTTTTTCCACACACCTCTAAGAAATTGCCCATTAAATAGTTGGCCGTTATCCATCCATACACCCCTTCCTCTGGCCCAGTTATGATTTGCGCACCCCTAAATTCAAAAGGTTGTGCTCTGAAGTAGTTTTGGATGCTTGCAAGGACTTCATTGGCTGCCGATTCATTTTGCAACCTAAGCAATTCACAAAACACGAGACACTGAGCATCTGGAAAGGCAATTTTATGTTTATTGTTCACTGACTAGCAATTCAGGGAGAATCCTGTAATGACCTAATAAAACAAAATAGACATTGTTTCCCTAAAGAGGAAGGTTATGATAGGGAGTAGCCAAGTATCGAGCATCGTTTCAGCAACTCCCCCAGTACGTACAAACTTCACTCTTTATCATATGTCTTCACACATCATACAAGTTCATGGCTGTTTTGTTTCTTATATCCACCTTTATTTTTAGTGAGCTGAGTGCTTTTATGACAGCTAGTGGTTAAAACAGTCCTGGAGCTTTCTCCCCACTGTGTTTTGCCACAGAGCAAATATAAAAAGCCGGTTTGTGCCAGAGCTAAAGCCGTGGACAGACCCCAAAAGCCACATCACATTACACCCACACTCAGAGAACTCTGCAGTGTCTAGCTTCAATCTGCCTTTGCTGCCCACAGATGTGCCCAAACATTATCTGTTTACATAACACTTTATTTCAAGGCAGATGTGAAAGAGAAAATTGAACTCTTGCCTTCTCCAAAATAAAGGAAGCATTTCTTTTCAATACAGAGTACACAGAGGAATTCTATGCAGACCCACTTTCCCTATCAAAAAAAGTTAATTAAATTAAATTGGCTGGGTTCCATTTTCTTTTGAGATGGCCAATTTCCAGTGGGTAAAAATGCATCCAGTACATTTTTCAAATTGTTTTCACAGACTGCTATGCTAGTATGCATCCAGAGGAGTTCAAGTTTCTGCCATACCTCAGCAGCCTCATGCCAGCTGTAGCCCCCAGATAAACAGAAGTGTTTTTATGCAGATGAGCTGGTATTCTCTCCTTGACTTTACTCAGACAGTCATCAAAAGGCTTGGCAAGAGCTCCAGGGCTACTCTCATAGCTGGATATACCAGGGCCTAAAAGGGAACAAGTAGATTGATTTCATTCTGCTTTGCCAACTACAAATTAGCCCAATTAGTAAACAGGTGTTAAGAGAAAGAGATTACCCCCTGTAATTGCAACCAAGGGCAGGATGGCTGAAAACTGGGAGTGCTTCTGGAAAAAAGGATGTAGTGACTGTCTCAGCTGTGTGAGGCAGAGAAGACACCTGCAAACTGCCCACCTGTATTTCTGTGTGTACATATACACCTATAGTACCACACCTAGAGTAAGATATACTGTATACCCACATAACAACACAATGACAGCAGTGCTATAACCAAGAGGAAAATAGGTTTACTCGTGGCAGATGCTGTAGAAAATGGCATGTCTAATGGACATAAAATTTCTCTGATCTGCTGAGGTACAGAAAATCCCTCCTTCCACAACCTAAGACAAAGATTTTCTAATCTGGTTTGCCACAACTGTCACGGACACCATGGCACCTCTACAGCTCACAGCTCTCAGCTGAAAATAAAATAAAGAAGCTTCTGCAAGGAATTGCTGGTGAAGTTTTGAGCTGCATAGAAATGGCGCTTGAATTCAAAAGGTACAAGACTGCACTGGGGCATAAACTACTAAACAGCTCAAAGTTTTCCAAAATGAACACTGAACAGCTTTCCAAATTTCCAAAGCCTTCAAAGACACCTTCTAGCAGTGCACGGCTGCAGGTCTTCCTAAACCAAAGGTCAGACCTACATTTTTGATACAACTACCCTGTCAGAAACAGTTCTGCCAATTTAGCTATTTTGCATGATAGTTTTACTAGATGCTTCCTAGTTCTGTAATATGGAGCAGCTTAATTAGTGGCTGACATCTAACAAGGACTAGATCCGCATTCTTCTCAACCACTTTTTATTCCAAGCTATTTTAAAATATGTATTTTACTCTTATTTTAAAAGAAACACAAGGACTAAATATTTAGAGGTCCTGATTCTCTGTAGGTTGAAGTCTGTCTGCACTGCTCATGCACTGAAATGGAGTAAATCAAATTTAGCTATAATTTTCTCTCTCTACTACAAAGGCTAGAACATCCTGCTCTATCAGTAGGAAAAGAACCAGCGCTGACAGATACAGACATAGACTTAGCAGTCCTTGCTCCCCAGCACTGGAAAGGGAACGCAGTGGGAAAGACAAAGAACAGTATAACTGAGGCTAGAAAAAAAATGAGGAACCTCCATGTATCACCTTTCACATTGCATTTGAAGGTCTGGGTTACTACTCCTGTGTCATTTTCTTTCTCCGCTGGCCATTCATAGACATAGACTGTAGTTCGAGAGGATCCAGCATCAAGGACTATTCCATACTGGGGAGAAAAAAATAATATGTTAGATGAAGACACAGTGACAGCTTAAATGCCCATATGCAGCTGTACTTCACTGCACCACCAAACACTTCAGAAAATGTATGCAGAGTGCATTATTTAAAAGAGATTAATTGCAGTGTTAGGCGCTTAAGCATGAATCCAACAGCCAAGCACAGAATGCATCTGGCTGCAAACCAAAGTCTACTACATGTCTTCAATAATTAATTCAGTGGGGATGGAGAACGCTCATCTCCTTTCAGGATCATGTTCAAAATCCACACTGACACACAGGTAACACCGTGCTAGGACCTGATTTTGCAGCAAGTTCATTTCCCATTATCCCAGTCCGCTCCCTGGACACTGCAGGGTTTGATACATAAGTACAGGCTTTAGATTCAAGGAGGCACAAGGGATCCATAAAGCTACAAGCAAAGAGGTAAAGTACATAACAGTCGACAGTAAGAATGATGTAACAAGTCTGGTTCTTCTCTAATTGCCCCATAAACCTCTCCCACTGAGTGGTTTAGGCAGTCCACCTGAGAGTTTGCCTCTGAGAACAGGCTGTGCCAGTGTGAGACAACAAGGAGTAGAGAATCAATATTGCCCCATGATTATTTATGAAATAAATGAGAAATATTTAAATTACTTGCCCAAGGTCTGTTGAACTCTTTGTGGGATTAAAGCACAGGTTACTCCACCTTGTCCCACTGCTCACCTGACCAGTCTTTCCCCTTTTCCCATATTTTATGGCAGCAGAAAACTGTAGCAGCTGGGAAGGCAGTCTCATGAAGGGAAGAAAACTGAAATTCTGCTAATCCTCTTTATGATCCTTGATAGTTCAGCTGCCCCTCTCTTCCGAAGTCATCTAATTGGTAGGAGTCACACAGTGTGGAGGGTTCATTTCTCTGTCAACCTTTGTTTTTTTTTAAACAGACAGATGCCCAGGAGCCTGACAATACTAAAAATGAGAGCCTCCATCTGGCTGGAAAGCAGTGAGAGTCCCTGTAGCAGCTTGACAGATTTCATCCCACTGCCTCCCTGAGGAGCCTCAAGTCTGACTGAGAGAGATCACTGCTCCAGGTGGCAAACCAGCTTCCACACCTGATTAGTTTCCAGCTTCTACTGTAATCCTACAAACTCCAGGCCCCTAAAGAATACCAGCAATACCAGTCTAGTCTGTTTTGTAGAGGACTGTCAGATAATGAAAATTTCATTTATATTTATGCAGACAATATTTACCCATATCCATGAAAAGATAAAAGGCTCCACAGATACTATCAAACCACTACATCATCAGGTTCTGTTTCAGTAACTACTTTAGCAAAAGATAATTCGAGTGTATTCCCCCTCCTTGGAGAGAGATGACCACTCTGGAGGTACATAACACAGTAATGGTCAATCTGCTCAAGGGCTATTAATTAAATCTAGTCTCTGTCAGCTCAAAATGCCAACCACAAGCTTTTAAGTTAGCTACTTTTACAGCTAACTATCATGTCCAAGTAGAGCTGGAAGGAAATAGAATGGAATAATTAGTCAGACAAGACAGAGAGATTACATCAACCCAGAAGTTTCAGAGTTCTGTTTCCTAGTCAAGTAGAAGGAAGAAAGAAGAAGGGGAGGGAAGGAAAGTGACTTTAAGGAATGCTTATTTATGGGGTTTACTGTTGCCCCATGTACCTCCCACACAGAGGTGACCACGCTGACTACAGCATGAAGTAAATGCACTATTTTGCCTCTTGGGTTTGGCAGAACACTGTGACTACTGCAAACACTTACCAGGAGCTAAACAAAAAGCAAGGTAACAGTAAACCAGACTTTGTGTCTCTAAATACATCTTTTCTTTTTTCTTCCTAGCTGCAGCTGGACTGACTGAAGACACAACTACCTGTTCCCCTATGAACTGTTTGTCTTTCCCTTGCAAGAGGGTACCCCTCCTCACACAGCTACCAGTGTGAGTGACAACCACCTACACTGTTTCTGAGGCAGTTTCATGCTATTCACTCAACCAATGTTGTTGTGGCCTAAACATACAAGGAATATTCTTATGAATGGCTTTGCAGGTACATCCTGAATAGTAATCCCAATAGGGAAGCAACAACAAGGCCTGGCATTAATCACCTCTTCAGCCTGATTTACCATTCCCTTTGGAGGATGTACAGATGCCCAAATCCTTAAAGCAGGCACCTGCCTTCCAATCCCTTTGGAAACTGCCAAGAGAAGTTGAGAAGCTAACCCAGTGGCAGGAAACATGGAGGCCACAAAAGTGGTTTTATGCTCAAAGTGCACTTCAGTTCAGCTATGTAGGCTTGAAAATTTTTAGTCAAGTATAACATCCACAAACAAGGCTCTTAAGAGCCAAAAGAGACACGCAAAATGTAAGTGTAGAATAATGTTGCACCTGGAGAGGCAATTTAAGGAAAAATAGGATAATAAAGGTGTAGGATTTTTTTTTCAGTCAGGACTCACAAAACATCAGTAGACAAACACAGGTTTTTTTACTGTTACAAAAGCCCCTTACATTCAGAGCTTCACTTACAATTCCAGTCTGATCCACAAACTGTGTCACTAAGGATGTTTGTGCTGTCTTCATCGTGTCATTGCCATATTTAATAGTCATTAACTATTAACTTTAGGACACTGCCATTTCCAGGCTCCACCATATCAGCCAGGTACAGGAGGCTTTCACACTGGCAAACCAAGGTTCTCCATCTGCTCTCAAGGAACTATTTCTTGCGAGTGTTAATCATTCACTGAGGTCTGCTCAGCATGTCATGAGTCAAACATGGGGTCCTCCACGTCCCCTGCATTAGCAGGCTTACAGCCCAAAACCAAGTTCAAAGTCAAGGCAGAGCTAGCAGAGGAACTACCATTCTTCCTCCAGAACCAGCCACAAAGCCGTGGTGATTCAGCAAGAAGACCTTGATTCAGCAAGAAGACCTCCCCACCTAAACCAGCTCCAGAGAGTCGAGGTGGTTCCAGTGTTTCCCTAAAGAGTAAGGTAAGCAGTTTTATCATTCTCGATGTGAAACTGAATTAATGACAAGCACAAGAGATGTGTAGGCTGTCGTTTGGCTTGTGGCTTCAGCCTTGCCCTGGCTTCAGCTGGGATACATGTCAGTGCAGTCTTGCCTTGCATGAAAACAGGTGGAATGTAAGGCTGCTGCAAGCAGCAGTTTGGGGCACAACAGAGCATATACTTAAACACTGTGTCCCCATGCAAGATCCCAGCACACACATCCTGCCACACCACACAAACACATAAAAAGGGTATCAGAATACGTTGTCTGACTCACACACCACCAAAGGATTCAGACAAAGCCAGAGGTGTTTACAGTCCCATGAAGTGTAATGAGGCATCAGCCTATCACTATCAGTATGTGAACTATCCAGTTAAATTGGATGGGAAGGTAGAAAGGACTTCAAAGACCAATCTGACAAGAGGATCGTGGGAAAAAAACAACTCAAAATGCCAGACTGCACAGCTTCTCTAGAAGTGTAATTTCTAGTTTTGTCCTCAGTTGTGTACATCTCTCATTGAAGAATCTGTGCACGTGTTCCAGTAGCACAAGGCAAAGCCAAACTTCTGAGTATTCCAGTTTGTCTTTCCCAGTTTGACCTGCTTCCCTCACGATGCCACTTTGCTTCTGTTAATATCCAGCAAGTGCCAACATGTGGCAAATCATGAAGTGCACACTTAAAGCCCAAAAACTTCTGATACACAGGAACAGTTTGCAACAGATGTCAGCATAAATTTCCCAGCTGTGCTTGGGGGCATAATTTAAACTTTGGGTATTTCCCACTTCAAAATTATTTTAAAATTACTTCCAATCTCTGGCAAATATATATTAAAAAAAAAAAAAGGTGTGAGATATTTTCCTTATTTGGTCTTTCAGTCATGGAGAAGACATTGTGTGATAGGCATCACAGAGAGGGAATCAAGGAATGATTTTCCTGCTTTGCCACTGACTCTTGATGAATTCTCCTTTTCTCTCAGCTTCAGTTTTCCCATGAGAAAGATGTGATTAAACGTTAATTTATGGCTTTAAGCTCATTTGAATCATGCCATAAAAATTACTTTTGAAAGGCACATTAAATTAAATACCAGTTCAAAACATTGCTCTTCTTCCTGAGGTATTCTAAGACTTACCTTAAGCCCTGGGGAGAGGATCTGTTGCTGATTTATCTGAATCACTGCAATAGCAATGACAAGAACTACGCTTAGAAAAAGGAACACTTGGGCAACAACACTGGGGGTTCTGGTGAGCATCCTGCAACAACAAAAAGGGAAAGAACACTTAAGGAATGTGAAAGGATTCAGCGATTCTGTCTTAAAGCCTGAAGCCCTGAATCAGTTGAGACTCGTAACATTTCACTTCTAGTTACACTACATGAAAATTCCATCTTCTCCTCAAGAACTGCCTGGTGTTTTGCAACCACTAACCTTTTATTGTCTAGAAGGGCTTTGTCTATATTGTCATGCTAATGATGCCTGATTTCACCCTCAGTCTGCTCATTTGCCACAGTACCTACGTGCAGGTGCATGCTCAGCATCTCCCACGCCTCAGGAGATGCCCGCAGTGGGCAGGCAGGTTGGGGCTAGTGCACACTCAGCGCTCCCAAGTGATCCTACAACACAGACCCAACACAGCCATGGAGCACAGCTGGATGCTTCTGCCAGAGGTGCAAAGGTTGGTGTCTATAAGAGATACAGGCTGTNGAAGTATGTCTGTGTGCATGTGTGTGTGCACATATGAATTTGGAGCCTATTATTATCACTCTGCACTACATATAAAATATAAAATGCACAGTTTAACTCAGATATTTTGCAGAGAAAAGTTACTAAATCTAAGTAAATGTAGTGTAATTATGTTGGGCAAACATAAAGGTGACATGAAACATGCATACTAGTGATAAGGCCATTTATATGTTCATATCCTCTAGAAAAGTTTTCCAGCATTCAAACGTGGTTTAGGTTTCCTGTCATTTCTGTTCATCCTTTATTTTTCTGTGTCCCTGACCAGACAGCTCATTCAGTACCTCCAAATACTGACAATCCACATGTCAAAAATCCTTATACTCCACAGGAGCTGAGGAGGAAAGGGGCAGGTGGTGGGAGATGGCAAGCTTACAAGTGTCAGAGGAACACAAGGAGAACTTTCCTGCCTTTCTCGTTTCAGGAACCATTTGTTTTGCCATAGAAGTATCAACTCAGCCTGGCATGATCTATCTTGACTCACATCCCCCTAATTCCTCCCTGCTGAGAGTGGAATATACCAGTGCTGCTTGGCAACTTCAGCAATTGCCAGTGCCAACCTGTGCTGAGCTGAAAGGTGGTTTACAGTCCTTGGCCAGAGCACACTGGGTCAGCCCCACTCTAACTGCAACACATGTCTCCTTAGCTCCAACCAAAGCCAGAAGGCTGAGGGAGAAGGCAGAACAAATGCTTCTTCACAGTTTCCATTTTCTAAAGCCCCCTGGTTCTTCAGCCTGTGTACCCGTGGTCCAACATCTATGTTCACATTTCAAAAACAAGAAAGAAATCTGTTTTGTTCTGTGACTAGCTTCACACTGAGCTTTGCCCACTGCTACTCCTTTCTTTGTCTTGCTATTTCTATTGTGAAAACTAACTCAGATTGGCTCTTCGTTTCAGTCTGACACATCTCACTTCTAAACGATCGTTTTTCACACTCATTAACTCCCTTCTCTAAATCCATATGGGCTCCTTGTTTACTGCCTGTCTCCTCTTGCAATACTTTCTTTCTTGGCTTGGTAATAGCTTTATTATCTTATCATCAGTCAGTTTTAAAAGAAAATTACCAACCACGTTGGTGATTCATTTAATTCTGTTAATTGCTTTACTATTCTGAGGCATTCAAACATCATGTTCACAATGCATAAATGGTAGAATGAAATATTTCTTTTACTATTAGAAAATACGTTAACACCTACACTGTAACCTGCAGATGATGTCAGGGCATATTAATTAGAAGTATTTATGCAGACCAGTTCATTTTTTAAAAGAGACAGATTTTAAACTACACATTTGCAAATAACCATCTGGATAAAATACTTTAGGGGAAGAAAAAGTCTTTTTCTTTAGCTTTCATCTGTACAAGGATATATCTATGATTGTAAAGTGACTGAAAGGGAACTATGCTTGCAACCTAATATATACCAGTCACTCCTGGATTAAAGCACTGATGTTCAGTGCTGGAAAAACATAAGCCAGCATCTAAGAAAAAACACTCAGGGTAAATTGCCTCTGAAAAACTAAAGCATTACTAAAAAGCAAAGCAACAGTAACTATTAGACTATTAACACTAAAGCCATGATTGATTAAATATCTTCTGCTGCATCTGTTTGTAAAGGGGAAATGGAAATCTTGGTTTGTTGAATTTCTCATGTGCTTCCCTGGTACTGGGATTTGTCTTCATCACAGATGATTTCTTTGTTCAGAAATGAAAGGGAGCATACAAGGTAAGGGCAGATTTCTTAAGACATTCCTCATACAATCTTCTCCCATTGGCAATCAGGACAATTCCATCAGAGCTATTCTGTGTATCAAAAGGACACCTTGCACTCCATGCCCGCTTGAAGTCATCACACAGTCGACACCTTTCCTACCTTGCCACATAACTGGATCGGAAGCAGGGGGCTGTAATTTTAGCTACCCTCATCTATGACTCACACACATACCAGGCAATACAGTCATACCTGCCCATTCAACAAAATCCGTAGGGATACCAGAGAGGAGCTCATTCACTTCACATTTTAAACAGAGTTGTAATGTACCTTGTTATCATTGCATACTTGTTGGCAAAAAGCCAATTAAAAGATGCTCATGGAGTGACCAATAATTTTTGTATTCCATTATTAGAACAGCATCAGCCTGAAGGAAGAAACAGCATAAATACATATTTTCCATGCCCAGTTAAGTACACTGAGCCACACAGGAGCGCATTGAAAGGATCACTTTCTACACCTTCCCTGTAAGCAAAAGGAATTCCTGCCTGGAAAGGAAAATAGACTCGACTTCTTCACACCACCAACATATTAACTAATTTAAATTCATACTTGTAAAAATGATCATGTATATTATATGCTGAAATTCCCTTTCCCAAGTTACGTGAAACATCAAACCCATCTACCTTAGATACTGACCTGTTTGTTCATAGGGTGGATATACAAACAAACACCGTAAGTATCCTTCTTCACACTATAATCTGAGAGATACAAACATGTTACCATTTATTGCAGACGAGGTCAACAGGTGAACGTTTTAAGTGCTGGCAACCGCCCCCCCCCAAAAAAAAAAAAACCCTAGACAAACAAACAAGAAAAAAAACACAAAAAAAACCCCAAAAAACTCAAACCTGAAGCAAAACACCAAAAAACAGACACCCACAGCATTTTTAACCCCATGATGAACCTGGGAGGAGGTTTCCCACGCCTCCCTTTTGAGAAGAAATAAAGTAAAAATCAGCACATGGACCCAAAACTGCGGGTGGAGCTTTCCCTCAGCTCACTGCCGCCCCGAGCGAGAAATCTTCACACGACTGCGATTTGCGAAAAAACACCAAGTTATCCCCCAAAACGTCGGACGGACAGAGCGACGCCCCCTCCCCTCCGGCCGGGGCGAGAAGCCCCCAGCGCCGAGCTCAGCCTGGCCCCCGACCCGGGGATGCCCCGGCCTCCCCCTGCATCCCAACGTACCTCCGCATCCCAGCCTCCCTCCGCATCCCACCCCCCCTCCGCATCCCAACCCCCCTCCGCATCCCAACCCACCTCCGCATCCCAGCCTCCCTCCGCTCCGTCCCGGGATGGGGAGCGGCGGCCCCCGGCGCGGCGGATCCTCTCGGAGCGGGGAGGCGGCTGCCGAGACTCACTGGCTGCTTGCCCGAAGAGGTGAAAAACAAACAAACAAACAAACAAACGGAAGAAACAAGTTGGAGGTAATAAAAAAAACGAAACCCGGATGAACTGACTCAAGCGGAGGGAGGAGATCTGCGGAGGGCGGGCGCATCCGAGGGGTTGCGGTGCGGAGCCGGGGCGCGGCTGTGCCCGGAGGGGATGCGGGGCTGGGAAGGGGGCACTTTCCTGCCAGCCCGGCTCACACACGGCCCTGCCTCCCTCCCTCCCTTCCCCTCCAGCCGATGCTCCCCGCTTATCCGGGAGCGCCGATCGGGATTTGACGGCAGCTGGTGTTGCTGGCCGTCCCTAAATCACATTCCTCAGTTCCCTTCCAAAGCTAGCACAGAAAGGGGTTTGTCTAGAGGTGACAATGTGGGTCAAAGAATCTTCTAAAAGCAACAGGTGCTTTCTCAGGAGGGCTCTTCTTAGACCACGGAAATTAGTAGCCTTCCACTCTCAGGGCTACCTTTCCATCCAGGTTACAGCGTACTGGCACCACTTATTTTGTAGTTTTGCTGGAGTTCTTGCCAATCCTAGGCTGCTCAGTGGGGCTAGCACATGCCCAGAAACATACATAAAAGCACTGTTGCAGATCCTGCCCTGCCCAACCTGTGTGGTCAGCTACAGCCAAGGATAATCCTACAGCCTGAAGGATGGGTTTGCCAGGCACACGAGATCTGGAACCCCAGTGAGACACTTCGACTGCTTTGCCACCATTTGCTCATTGTTCGAGGATTCAGAGTCACACAACGTAAAAACCCAAATGCACCTCTCTGATTCCTTTTCTCATAACGATCTTGCTGAATCTTGATAAACGGTATCTTTGAGTTTTGAATAAAGAAAAGAGGACAAGAAACCAGCTGCAGCCTTGCAAACCATCTGTAAGCATCCTTTCATAATCTATTCATTTGGGGGATGGAGGTAATTTCCTCTTTTTGATGACAACACATTATTAAAAGCTGGTTTAATGATGATCTTGGGAAATCAGCTCAGCTATTTCTAGCACGTGAAGACAAAGCCTCCCATCCCTTCTCATTCGCTGTCTGTTGCATGTAACATTTTTTTCCCCTCCTGTCTAATTTCCATTCCTGTGGCATCTTTTTCTTCTCCCATCCAAATGTATTTATTCTATGGCAGTCCCACTGACTGTACTGAATCTCTTCAGATCAGGTGTCCATCTCAAGTGACAAGTTAGCTGGACTGCTTACTCCACAGAAAAGCCTATGACTTTTATACACTCAAACATGAACATTTTGAAATGGGAAATACAATGTCAACCAGTCCTACCCAGTGATAAAATGTAATGCTTGCAAAGAAAGTAAACCCTACCTTCTATATCATCTACTTCTATAGAACAAGACATACAAGATTTTTTTTCCTGCACCATTTCCAAGAGCTCTTCCACCAGGTTCTCTTCTTATGACATTTATTGCTGTACTGAAACCATGATATCAGCATAAGTGACACAGGCTGTAGAATCTCCTATTTGCTTCAAAGTCCAAAACACTGGTCCTAAATCAAACAGACTAGGGACAAGATTCCCCTCCAGGCCTGCCCAGCATCTGTGGCATGGTAACTGGTTTCATTGGTTCCTCTGCTTCAACCCAGGGGACCCATCTTAGATCCACTACTTTACATTCTCTTTTTCCCAAGCTTTGTTTTTTCTTCAGTTTCCTCCTCATCCCTGTTGTCCCTTATATAGTTCCCTTCACCTCATCCTCAATCCCTTCCTCACTCCCAAGGTATAGATTAAACTGGGTGCCATTTTCCCAGGCTTTGCCAAGCCTGCTGTATACGTATCTCTCCTCTCCATCATTTTCTTTGCTGCAGCACCTTTTTCCTCTCCCCCTTCAAGTATCCTTGCTCAAGTGCACTTAGTGTAACTAACTGCATTGATTTGTTTTGCTTGGACAGAATCTACCCCAGGTGTCCATTTAGAAATGACAGATGAGCTGGATTGCCGACAGCCCCAAGGAAAAATGTATTGCTTCTGCTGCCATTGAGCATGAATATGTGGAGTTAGAAGACAATGACTGATATTGGCATATTTATATATGAATACCAGTTGCTATGATCAATAGCAAGTCTCTAGACACTAAAATATTATGGGTATCAGTAAAGTGTTTGTTACAGATTCTGCAATGCATTGACACAGGATACACAGCAGATCCTGCCCTATTTCCCCACAGAGTAACAGCAGCAACGTCAGGAGAGAGGATGGATGATTATACATCCCAAGAGACCACACAACTGTGTTTGCTCCTTGTGTAATGCTCATACAGCTTTGGATGCTGGAATATCAAAAGGCCTCAAAATATCCTCTGAAAAGACAGCAAAGGGTGAAATGGAGAGAAATCTTAATGTGAAGAAATTGAGGTACGAAGACAGTGGTGGCTGCAATAAGATAAGTCTGCTTTCATGAATGGTAATTTGCAAGTTCATAGGAACAAGATCCATCCTTTGTTTCTGTGCATTCTTTGCAAAGTTAGTAAACAAAGGGCTTCTCCTCTTCATCCTAAGCTTTCACTACCTTTTTCACCATTTGTTTTGATGTCAGCAGATTGGTGTGATGCCCTTTAGCTCAGCTCATCACTTCCATAATCTTCTTGGACACTTTCTTCCTGGGACTTTCCATCAGTGGTGACAAAGACCCTTCCTTTGGCTTCTGCTCCCAAAGACCTCCTGTCTTCATGTTCACCTCTTCACCTCAGGATCAGCTGTGAGAACTGGCAATGCAGGCAGAGCTGTCTAAAGAATCTGAGGCCCTCTGGGCCAGCACAAGTGAGGACATTTAAATTAAATTACATTTCTAGGCTGTTTTTGTGACCAACATTTTATTCCAAGATAAAAAGAACTTTTTCTATTTATTTCAGACTAACATCCTAAATATTATGCATCCAAAGAATAGCAACAAAGCTGGTAAAGGGTCTGGAGCACAGGTCCTGTGAGGAGTGGCTGAAAGGAGCTGGTTGAGTCACCATCCCTAGAGGTATATAAAAGATGTGTAGATGTGTTGCTTAGGGACATGATTTAGTGGTGGACTTGGCAGTGCAGGGTTCATGGTTAGAGTCGATGATATTAAAGGTCTTTTCCAGCCTAAGTGATTCAATGATTTTAGCAGCATACCCTGTTAATTGCCAAACTTAGGAAGATAGCTCCCTAGGCTTTCAAACAAGGATGTCACAAATCACATGTGAACGTTACATTTAGAAGGATGTCAGATGTGATTCTCCTCAGAGATCAAGAATGCAGGTTTTTGCTTGTTTTACACTGTTGAAAAAGTGATTTTTAATAATCTTAAAGTATCTACTGCCCTAGACTTTTTATATCATTACTGACGAACATGGCATGAGAAATTCAGTTTGTGTGATGCTCATACCTTTCCATACACTGCTTATGAGAAATTCTCTTTGTTTTGAGTAACGACTGGATGTAGACATTGCCTTTTCTCTTTCAGAGTTTCACTGATGGCTTCTTTGAAATACCTAAGACAGCTATTCGTTGGTTTATATTTTTATTGCATTACCAGAGCACTAAAGCTAATAATGTGATTTAGATTCAGTTTCTGAATCTTCTGCCTCATACACGTGTTTCTGTGATAATAACAGTTTTCTGGTCCACATCATCTTGTGAGGCCTTGAAACAAAGAAGAATTTCATTCTGAAGCTGAACCAAAATATTTTCTAATTTATTTTTTTCACTTCCTGATACTTCAAGCTTTGCCTCTCTTGTCCTAAGAACCAAGAGCTACTTTAATCAATCAAAAACCCGCAGAAGCAGCCTTCATCACGTGGTTATGACCCAGCACAAGTTGTAGGCACGTTAATTAGGGCAGCAGATTGCTGGGACAAGCAGAAAAAGACAAGCCTTTTGTCTGTTTTGCTATGCCAGAGTTTTAGAAAGCCCAACGAGCTGCTGTAGCAGGAGAGGGTGTGGGCCAGCCATGCTATGCTGCTGAAAGGAGAGGCGCTTTCCAGGAGCAACAGTGACTGCTCCCATCCCTCTTGCTCCCCGACCTTCAGCTGCAAGCCAAGCTCATGGAGTTTTACAGCTGGCTCAGTCCATTTTCTTTAGCCATGCCTGCAAACATATGTTTTGTCCTGACTTATCTATCCCATTGTCATAAAACTGGACACAGGAATCTGATAAAGAAATACCCCTCTCTTAGACGAAATTCACTGTTGTACTCAAAGAAATGCCCAGTCTCCAGTGAATGGGGATAAATTACAGAAACTATTCCTCGCAACTTAATCTTTTAAAAGTTGTTGTGTGAAAAACTGCTTGACATGGAATATTTCTGTGCAGTTGACAACTTTAAATGAATGTTTCACTTCTCACAGCTCAGAAGTAATTGCTGACAAAGTGCTAGTTCAGGAGAAGAGAATTATCCCCTATGTTTTCAAAAGGTATGAAATGGTCCTTGTAGCAACATTTCTGTCCTTTCTGTGCTCTTCCAGAATGGACCAAATTAGCTGAATAATTCTATAATTCCTAGATAAAATCCTTTCCATCACAACTCCATACAGGGCAAGCTATCTCCTTGAGTAGATCTGTGGATGAAAAAAGTTTTATTACAGCCTTTTCCAAGTTCACCTGCCAATATTGTTGACTGTTGCTTTGATTCACTAATTCTGAGTTAACAGAACAAGTTCTTTTTTCGCTTTCTATGCACTAACGTTAAACTGCAATTGTTTGGGATTGTTCATAGGCTCAGAAATGCAACTATAGGCACTAAAATCAGTTGTACTGAACAAGAAGCCTTGTGGGAGAAAACAAGCAGCACAAGAAGGAGGACAATGATCCCTGCAATAGTGATTTAACAACCATTTTGAATTTGAAGACTCACCTTGATGCAGTTCCTGCTTGAAAACAGCCTGCACTAAATAGGTAGTTTGTTTGCCAACTGAATAAATACAGAGAAACCTCATAAAATCACTGTTTTGGTTCCAAGAGATTGAAAAGCTTTTTCTTATCCAATATGAGGGAAGAGAACTTCTTGCTAACTGGAGTGCAAAGCTGGGTCTAGGAGTGGGACATGTTGATTGGGACGTTCTTACAATCTTGACTGTGTTTCTTTATCTTCATTTATTTTTTGCAATCACAAGTACAGCATCGTCTCTGCAGTTCATGATGACAATGGTAAATAAGCACCTGATGTGAAAAATGCGTCCAGAATTTGGTATATCTGAATTTTTTTTGTTTGATTTGTTTTGGGGTTTTTTTTTTTGTTTGTTTCTTTTGTCTCCATTTTGGTGCCCTGAGTATTTATGACCTGCAGAAGGGCACATCACACACACACACACACACACACACACACACCATTTTAGCATTGGCTGATGGGCTTATGAACCCTCCAGGGCAGTGCCTCAGGCTTATGCCAGGCAGGTTTGTGCCTCAAGTCAGCCCTGTGTGCAAGTATGAGTGCCAGAAACAATAAAACATCTAAATGACAGAGATCCTGCCTGCAACTAGTGTCTATTATGTTGGCCCCAGACAATCAGCCCTGTCCACCATAGGA
Source organism: Scytalopus superciliaris (assembly GCA_013400415.1). NCBI lineage: Eukaryota > Metazoa > Chordata > Aves > Passeriformes > Rhinocryptidae > Scytalopus > Scytalopus superciliaris. The sequence goes on along the minus strand of VXBX01000774.1, from coordinate 265,732 downwards.
TTTGTTTTATGTGCACACTAAAGGCAGATACATTAAAGGCAGCTGTTGCATTGACCAGCCACACAACACTCCTGTCTCTCACAAACACTGTAGTTACTTGCCTGGCCATATCAGTAGTATAAGCACAAAATAAGAAGGGTGATAATTTCATATGAGCCCCTTAAAAACTGGTCTCAGTTTGCATGTTTCTTTGTCTCCCTCAGTCAGGTATCCTAACAATATCCTGTCCTACCATTCTTCCTCCAACACTAAATCCACCTTTTGGCCCCTCAGCATGGCAATCACCCTGCACCATCTTACCTGTCTCACTCTGCTCCTTGCTCAGGCTTCTTCAGCTCTGCCCACTGGTTTTGCTGTTCTGATGAAATGGTTTTCCTCCTCAAATGACTCACACATGTAAGACCTCTTCCAAAATGTTTTGATCTGCCAGTGGTGGCAGATTCCTTTAAGTAAATTCAGGACAAAAAAAAAAGTCCTCTCCTTAAAAAAGCGTATTATGTGCACTGAATACTCTGTGGCAACAGACAGGGCACTCTCCTCTGACCTTCCCCCATCATGGTCTGTCCAGCAGGCTCTCTGAGGGAGGGATTATCTCTGAAGTGGAAGAGGCATAGTGCCAAGGACGGTGGAGCCCTCATTTGGCCAGGGTACAGGATAGAACTGTGACAAAACACGTTAATCATCATAAACCTGAAACGAGGCCCCGTGAAACCACACATGCCTCTAGTCCAGCTGACTTCGATTAAGATCCATGAGCACAAAAGCTGACCTCCCTGGGGTCTCCTCACATCACTGCAAACAATTATCACCCACAGGAAAACAAATCACTTCTCTATGGTTTCCAACCTATTTTAGTTGCCAAGAACAGATTAGCTTCGTTTTGCACTCTATATATACAGCTTTTTACTTAAACCTGTAGATGCAAAGATTTGCATGTGAGAGGCTGCCAGACAGGCATTTTCAGTTTGACTTTTATCTGCTGAGCAAGGTTAACTGTGTTTTGGGAGTGTGCCTATGCATGGTTTAACACAGCATTTTTTTCAGTTTGCTTCTCTTTCCTCACTTCAATAATTCAAGCCCACTTTCCAAGACTAATACAAAAGAACTAACAGATGTACTAGATCAAACAGAAGGTGGATGTGTCTTCTCTCTAAGCATCAGTAGGAGCAGATGTCTATAAGAAGGCTGTTGGGACTGGGCTACCACACATGGGTAATTCCTCTGAAATACCCACTCAATTGCTGCCATCTCAGGCCTTAGAGACTTCTTGAGCCAGATGTAATATCCACTCTAATTTCTCCTCATGGACCTCTCTGCCTGTCAGTGTATTTGATGGCTTTTTGAGCAAATGCCTATGCAGGAGGCAAATCCACAAGGTGCCTGTTTCTTAAAAGTTCAAACCCAGCTTGAATGCAAGAAGGGGTCTGGTTTAATCGGCTTGGCTCTCTCAGTAAGTTCCAGGTTTGCACAAAGAAACACATCCAAAAAATGTCTTCTTTTTAATGCTCTGACACGTGCTTAATTCTTTCCTAAACTGAGATATTTATCCAATGTTATAACTGTTGGGTCTTTTTGTAGGGTATATTTATGTTTGTCTATTGCTTATGATCGGGCTATTAGTTTTAGTATAATGATGAAAAATTAAAACATGAAATGCTGCTTTAAATTCCTACGTGTGTGTGTGTAAGCCCAAATAAGACTAGAACAGCCTGGACACTAATAATTTGATGCTGAACTTTAAACCTGCCTTGTGGAGTATCTGAATGAGCCTGGCCAGAGATCATTGGACTCCAGCAGCATCGCAGACAAAATGTCAGGGTATGTGTATATGCTCTTTGCTGTGGGTGAAATGACTTCTCGTGGGGGCTGTGCAGGAGTGTGATGGGGCTTTTTGCTGGGACTTTTTGCTGGCTCCTTGTACGAGTTGAACTTCATCACTCCTAAACTGTCTCATGATCAGTTTATTTACATGGATCACTTTTACAGCCAGACCTTGGCAGAGCTTTCTGACCCAGACATGAATTTGAAACTTCACATCTTTTTAGGAGTCTGACTGTCAACACTTGCCCAGGACCTGATCTGTGACCCACAGGCCACCTCCTGGAGGTCCCTCTGACCACTCCGTCATGTTTGTAGCAGCTCTTTAATACACACTGGATACAGCTTTGCAAGGCTCTTGGACAACAAAGCACAGGAGAAAACTATGTGAATTAGGAGCTCTCAGGGTCAGAATGTAACAACCAACAAGAATTAAAGTCTCAGCCTATGCACTCTGAGAAACATATTTACTGTTGCATTCATTTATATGCATTTGCATGACTCTGCACGGACTGTTAGAACAACCTGACCTTATGAGGAAATTGCATCCATTCCTCAATACAGTTTCCAACAGAACTAAACTGTTAGTGCCACCTTATCCTAATAACAAACAAAAACAATAGAGAGAGAAAGTTCACACATTCAAGCAAAACCACAATGAACCCATTCTGGTCTCTTTCAAAAAAGGAACTTGCTGCTGTCACCCGGGAAGGGTCAAATATTAAGAAACATTATACCTGCTGCTGTCATTTGTGCCCACAGGGGTTGTCCACATTTGTACCACTAATCACCACAGGTGACAGACTGGAAATTGAGGGACCACTCAAATGTGAAGTGCTCTCCTGAATCGCCAGGCTCCTCAGTGAAATATATTGAGCCAGGCTCAGAGGCAGCTTTCAGAAATGAGGCCAGTGGCAGTTCTCTGTAGCTGACACAATGCATATGTTTATTGAAGAAGCAAGTGGGAATAGAAGGAGTACAGCATGCCCAGGGCAAAGAAAAGCATGTTTGTGCTCAGCACATCAGACAGATCACCAAAGAATTGTTCTGTGTGAAGGTATGACCTCTGTACTACTGCCAAGGGCATGGAAACATGGTATTATGAGAAGCAGCTTTCATTAAGCACCTCATATTTCTAAGACAAAAACGACAGAAAATACCCAGCAAATTTGTTGCTCTCAGTTATTTCATCTGTTCTCACTCCCCTTCCCAGTAATACCCATCTCGTTCCTTTACCTGGAGACATCCCAATACACTTTCCAAGTCAGCTGCAATTTTGCCTCATTTAGAGTTGGCTAAGTGAAACAGAAAATCCAGACATGAAAGAATATAATATCTTCTAAAGCTTCCATTAGAGTTGTTTACAGTTATTCCTGTTTTCCAGAGCAAATGCAGTTGACTTCTAGGAACTGACAGCCCACTGACAAACTGGTCTATTGAGACCATGAAAGATATTTATTCTTTTGAGGTCAAATTCTCTATTGATTCAATGCCACTGACTTTAATTGAATTCCATAGTCATAAATTTTACAAAGCTAGACTTCACAGACAAAATTAAAATTCACTCATTTGTTGCAGATTTTTTTTTTCAAACATTGAAGGTAACAATATGAACTGATCAGATTATGCAACAAATTCATACACCTGGTTTTCTTTCGTGATGCTTAAGGTTGCTTCAAGATGCATTCTCTCTCCAGGGCTGGAAATGAGACACAAGAAAAGAGTCTCATGTATTCTTCTCTTCTCTCATAACATAAATGACATGCAAGGACTCTTCATAATTTGAAAATTTCATTACTCACTAGGAAACTGCTTTCTGCAGAGACTTTTAAAAACCTCTTCAACTAACAGTGTTTTTAAAAATCAGTCAGCTGCTAAAAGATGAAAATTTGTCAATGGAATCAGGGTTTTTTGATCAAAATTTTCATTCCAAAATAAAAACATGCTTTTCAGCAAAAGTGACATTAAATTAGTCCACAGGCACAATGGTGAAAATGCAAAACTGGGCTCAGTTCAACAGGAAAGATGGAAAATGTTCTCCCAGCCCTCCCCTCACAATAAGTAATTGCCTGTTGGTTCCCACACTGTTGTGGGAAATGGAAAGTGTATATGTTAATCCTCACTGAAGGAGGCATGAACTGGATCGGGGCACCTCATGTCATGGAAGAGAGCTCTTAACAGACCTTATTACTGGCAAGAAGGATAAATCAGCTGCCATCTGCTTAGCTTCAAAGGGTGATTTCCCTCTGCCAGTTCTCAAAAAAAAGACCTTAATACCCATTTGCAGGAAAGAAGGACGAGCCACTAATCCTGAGTGAACAAAGTGCTTCTCTGTGACACAAAGTAAGGCTCCTCCTTCCCAGAGACAAACAGGAATTAAGACTTACTCCTTTGTATTTTGTCCTCCGTTTTCTGGGGCTGACATTTACAAGGAGGATGTCATAAATCCTGTTTGAAGGCATTTCTCTGCCTTCATGCCCGATCTAGGGAGCCATGAGGACTAACTGGTGGCTGTGCTCTTCACCACGAGATAATTGTGTGGGAGATATCTACATACCCTGCTGAGTCTGGAGTTCTACCCTTACCCACGGACTGAGCAAGGACAGTAAAGGTTTCACCACAATGTGTTGTCTCTGGATACAGGTGGTAAGGAAATAGCTATGGTAAAACCTCATTTCCTTCCCAGGGCTTGTGGTCTGGGCTCTTGGGTTAGACTGGTTATGCCAGCTAATCCCACCTTGAAAAGCAAGGTAACATGGTCTGAGCATAGAGGGAAAAACACCTATTTTTAAGTAATATTTTTTTTAAAAAAACCACTTTTTTAAATAAGTGAACAAGATTTTGTCTCCTAACATATACTTGCCTTGCAAGCATTCTTCCCAGGGACTTTTTATGAATGCACTAGTTTTATATCTAGATCTTCAGTACAAGTGTACATGCAGCCAGGACAAGGCTGTGCCTCTGTGAACCAGTTATTTCATAGTCTTTGTAAATCAGAAGAAGAGTTTTAACATGGCAGCCCCAGCTCTGCGCTTAAAATACAGCCAAGCTATCCACAACACTGCCTTCATTGTGACTTGTCAGGCTGGGGATTGAAATGGGGGGATTAAAAAAAGGTTAATGCATTTGAGGTAGAAAGTGTGAACACAGGTAGGATGGTGAGCCAAGCTAAGAAACGCAAAGATTTTGCTTCTTTCCAAGTAGTTTCCTCGGTGGCTTTAGAATGTTATTTAGACTGAGATGTTGGGGTCAATGTGAAAAAAAGAATTCCTTCATATGCTCCCCACAGCTGCAAGACCTGCCACATGTCTTGCACTGAACCACTGGTGGACTCTGATTCACCTGGTAAAACCTGCTCTCAGATGCACAAATAGTGAGAAACACGGGAGACCATATTCAGATACAGAAAGTATCTCAAAACATTTTCCCACAGCTCTTGGAGGCTTCTCTTAACCTCATACCAGTGGCACTTTAAAACATAAAGCAAGCCTACCCCTTCCAAGAAGAAAGGAAAGATTTAAATCAGAGCAGGGCCTGTTAGGCAAGACAACGTTGCATTAGTGCAGAGACAGCTACTTAAGGTTTGGCAGCTTGTGATTAATACCAAGCCTAGTCCACCTCCCAAGAAAGATATTTTCCAATTGATTTCCATGGGTTTTGGCTAAGGCCCACATGACACATGCTGGGGGTTGTTCCTCTTAATCCTAGGCTCTCAGAAGTACCAAACAGGAAGGAAGTTAAAAGGGGGAAGAAAGATCCTAGTTTTGGCCACTTTTTGCATGGACATGTTCAATGGCACTTTGAGGGGGTAGATAACTGCCTGATCACTTTTAATTTGATGGGGGTTTTTACAGTTTTGAGAGTAGTGCCATGATACATTTGAAACATGCCCAACTGGCTTAGTAATCATAAATAATAACATTGTCCCACTGGGAAGCAGTAAAAATATACAAAAGCTGCAATTTCTGTGGTTACTCATCCTTACTGTAAAAATATTGAAAAGACCAAAATTTTCTATAAAAAAACCCCAAAAACTCAAACCCCGGAGTTTTCTGTATTGGTGCTGCTCAGTGAAATTTCCTTCTGACACCAATTCGATGGTAACAGAATTGAGCAATATGCTCCACAGGAAAAGATAACAAGAAATCAATGTCTAAGCAGTTTTAGGATCATCTCTGAATTTGATGTCCTGCTGATTAGTTTATATCATAATGGTTCCTTTGTCCTATTTTAAGCATCTTAGAGAAGAAGTCTTTGTAACCCAGTTAAAATGCTTAATGTCCTTACCAGACAGAAATCAATATCCAACAGGGCAGCAATGACTTCTCCCAAATTTTGTTACGCTCACTATGGGAGCATTTAAAATATTAAGCCTAGGGAACCCACTGCAAAGCTGAACATGTTTTAAATAGTCTAGCATAGCAAAAGGAACTTCTAACAATTCATCCAGAGAAGATAAGATTACCTCTGGCTGGGAACAGAATGCCTGTTCTTCCTTCCTTCATGCAGACTGACCAGGTCTGGGTGGCTGTGCCTGTTTGACTTGGTCTTGAGACAAGGCAACTCTCAACACCCCTGTGTCAGGGAGGGAGGTAAGGCAAGTCACTCTCAAGGGCATCTTCTCTGCGTGTCAATGCTCCATAGTTTGGCATGGAAGGGATAAGGGAATTCATTGCTCTGTTGCCAATAAATCTGCATAGCCCCTTTGACTGTCACAGAATCTCTGTTGTTGGAAGTATAAGAGAACAGCTCATATATGTCTCATAGATATATACATACATACACACATTTTTCATATATAATATGTATATTCTTCACACACACACACACACACACACACACATATATATATATTCCTGTGTGCATTGGGTCACCTGTGTTTTTGAAGTAGGGCTCATTGGACAGTGTTGGTGCCATGCATGGCACATAGGCTTGAATCTTCACTGCACTGACTGGACATGTTATTAATACAGTTACAGACACCTTGAACGATGGCCAGTACTGAGAAGCAGATACCAACAAACTGCATATTGCACACAGCTCTCTTGGATTAAATCATCCTTGACTTGATTTAATTCTTCATTACACTCATTTTTCTTAACATTTTGCTAAAGTTCACTCTGCTTCTACATACAGCCTTCTGGCCTTTATATTAATGACCCTCATCAGCTGGTGTTTTTTCCAGTTTAGAGCAGCTCTGGCTACCTCTGTTACACTCTTCAGATCTGCCCTCTAACTTACCTACACTCTCATGTCCCTGGAGCTCATTCAGTGCACTCCTCTTGCCCAGCTATACAGAAGGGTATAGCTCGACCTAGAAAACCTGAATGCAGTTGTGCTCCTACCTGCAAAACACAAGGTGTTCAGCCATTTGGAAAAATCCTCACCCTCCTTTTTTAATGCACCTGAGTGGGGCACCAGCTGGTTATCAGATAGTTTCCCTGTCTTAGCAGAAGCCAAGATAGGAAAGAAAAATGAAGCCAAACTGGAAGAGTCTGGTCTGAGTCAAGCATAAGGAAGCTCACAACAGCTTGAAGAAGAATAGAAGAAATTATCTGCTTTGTTGATGTAACAGACCAAAAGTTATTCATCTTGAATGGTCTTTGCATAGCAAAGTGTTCACAAAGGGAACATTTCTCATCCCTCTCCCTCTCTAAACCAGAATGGATAGGGCACTTCCCTGCAAACACAGCAGGAACGAAAATGGGATTCTTCTGATCCTGATCGGCTAAGAACATTTTGTCTGTGGCAGAAGAAAAAAAGAGTGCTGGAAAAAGTATGACACAAACTGGGATTTAGGGGGCTTCCCAATCTCTCTAGTACCAATTGTTTTAAATGATCCAGTGGATCACTACAATCACTGATGGAATGGGGAATTATAGGGATGATTGTATCACGTGTTTGAGAGATAAAAGGTACATAGATTTACCTATTTGGTGTTCCAGGGCAGGCACTGAGAAATTTTGTACCACTAAAGTTAGAAACAAAGAGACCCTGCTTTTTTTCCTCAGTTGCAGGAGTGATTAAATTCTGAGCTAATTAAACTGGATGGTAATTACTTTGCTTGCTTTAATGCATCCTCTGAAAACTGTACCACTGTAGTCATCATACTGGTGACTGCTTATAAAATGCTTCTCTTTTTGCTGTCGGTGTTCAGAGGGAACTCCTGGGGGCTCTGCCACTTGCATCCTTTGCTGCCCAGACCCAGTTCTGTTGGGAGCCAGGTGGCCCTGGGCAGCAGAGAAGCTGAAAGCACCAGATAATCAGCAACAGAGAAACCTCTGAAGAGAAGAAAGCTCAGTGACCAACCAAAATTCTCCTGTTTGGCTGGGGAATCTGAAAACAGCAAGAGAAGAACGCTGTCCCCACAAGGAGGCAACTGTGCATGTGCTGGTGTATGGTCAGCTTGTGGCTTCAGCTGCCTGGCCCACCCAGCTGCAGGGCTCACATGGCATTGTCTGCATGGCACCACTGGCATTCTCAGCCTGGGCCTGGAGCAGGGTGTCTGAGCAAGGAGGACCGTGGCTCGCCCCTGTCCTGCTCCTTGCCTTTGCCCACAGGGCTGGCAGGGCACAGGGGGAGGATACCAGCCGCTTCCAGTGTGTCAGCCTCTCTCTCCTCTCACAGGGAAGTGAGTAATAGTGTTTTCACACTGTCCTCTGCTTATAGCTTTGCTTGCACTTCCTCTGTGAACCATCCCACGCAAAACCAGTGTTCCCTCAGGCAATATGACCCTGCCTTCAGTGGCAGTTTGAGTGGAAATGGAGCAACAATCCAGATTCAGGTTATAGAGGTGGGAAAACAACTTCATCCTCATAAGAGTTTGGTTTTAACTACATTTTTATATTAGCAATCTTTTTAAAGTATAAAAGAAAATTCTCTCTTCTGCTCAGCTCTGGTATCTTAGGCTGTGTTCCAGCCAAGGATACCCGATAAAGACTCTGTATTTTTCCATTAATTAAGATACTTTAATTAATTGGGACAGCTAATTTAAATTAGCTCTAGGAATAGGTATAGCCCTCAAGAGAGTGAAGAACAATGACTGCAGTTAATTCTGAATAGATGAGGGAAAGCTCTGCTTTAGGAAAGGCATTCAACCCTTTATACCAAAACATCACTGGATGCACAGCTGGTCATTTAAATGCATCAGGTTTTATTTTATTTTTTTAACACACAGTTCTTGTTTGTCCTTTCAGGAACTAAAGTCATGGTTTTTTCCTCGCGATGTGATGCTAGCTAGATTTTTGCCTGGACAAAAAAGTTACTTTTGACTACCCTGTATTGCCTTCATACAACACACTGATCACTCCAGCTGTGTTTTCTGGTGCTGGCATCCTGCCCTTCCCCCAGCCCTGAGACAGTTGGATCCTTCGCAGTTCTTTCCATTACTGCCTTTGTTTCACCACACTGAGGGACCACACCAGGTGAAAAACCAACACACTGATGGTGCACACCAGGCTTGGCTCACTCAGCTTGTTAGAACATGGAGCAGGTATCACAGATGAGATCAGAAGCCTCCAAAGAAGAAGATGATCCAGGGCCAATTCTATAGATCACCTGGTTCCTGATTCAGAAATGGGCAAAGAGCCTTTCCAAGGGGGAAAGCTGCACTAAGGGTACAGAAAACAATCAGATATATTTTCTTGCTTGCTTGCACAAGCACCCTTCTGTCAATAAAGGAGGCGAGAGGGGAAAACAAGGTGCAAATTTTGATCAGCCATTGTGACTATTCCAGCAATAGCTTTGCATTTTAAACTCCCTGATGCACTTATGACTGCAGGAAGAACTCCTTCTGCTGAACAGGTAGGGCTGTCTGCAGGTGCAGACAAATCCATGGATTACTGTTCTATCTATTGAAACACACCAGTGGGCTGGCATGTAGAAGGACTTTAAGGCTAGATACTAAAAAGAAAGTGTTCATTGAAGAGGGAAACGTTCTAGATAACAAGAAACTGCCAAAGCCAGGATAGAGTCCTTATCAGTGGCACAGGTGTGCAGATAACAGCTGCCTCCAAGCCCAGCAAAATACAGATACTTTAGAAGTAGCAGCAACTTCTCCTCCTTGTACAAGCAGCTGCAGTTGGACACTGTTGAGCATGCCACAACATACTTTCTTTTCCCCCACACTGACATGAATCCTTCACATCAGATATGAAGCAGGATCCCAAGCCAGTGACTTGGATTTCTTAAGACTATACTTCTTTTTTAATTTGCCACAAAATATTTTCTAAGGTTTCTGCAGATGAGCTAATCCAGTTTTCTCCAGGGAGCACATCAGAACAAAAACATGAAAATACACCTCCAAAAGTCTCCATGGGGATAGCCACCATACATTCACATATGAGTGTTGCATTCCCTACTCTTCACTCTGTCAAACATTTTAAATCCCTATAAGCCCTGCATGAGGTACCTCACTTACCACCCCAAAGAACCCAAGAACTCCAAAGAGCTGGACCGCATCAATGAGAGGCTGACAGTTTTCAACAGATTTTTCAGTTCATAATTTTTCCAGGAAACTTGGATTTGTTTGGGTATTTCTTTGCTCACACAGGGTGTTCTTTTTTTAGCTCTTTTGTTTTAAAATGGTAATCTATTGAAAAACCTGGTTGCTACTAAATACACCAGGAAGGCCCCTTCAAGTAAACAATTAAACAATTACAATGAAAGATATTAAAATAAGGCTTCTGTGATATGATGGGGTTGATTTAAGAGGGTTAGAGGAAGCTGGAGCCTGCTGTTCTGTGACAAATGATTTCCCCAAGAAAACTCAGTAAGTGAAACATAATCACATAATGGAATTGATCTTGAAATATCACTAGCTCTAGGGTTTGAAAATCAGCAGGCCCCAGTGGCCTTGTATTTGACATCTTTATTCATGATCTAGGAAGAGAAAAGGTAAACAGCATCAAGGATAAACCAGACAAGAAGGGCAATGTCAGGCTTGTTTAGTCCATGGGGATCTCAAATGGCAAGAGATCTGATTAGAGAACTGAAGTGGGATGTTATAGGCTACAGAAAAACCCAAGTCTGAAGATTTAAGGGCAGGACAGGACGGAGACCTGCAGAAAAGGAGAGCAAGGCAAGCAGAAGCAGAGGTAAAACCGAGCTTACTGATGTGATTAGAGTCACATGAGGAAGTATACTTGGTGCCCACCTGACCCTAAGAGCTCCAGAAGCCCTTTGCTTCTCAAACACTGCTGCATTCAAACATCAGCCCAGAACACCAAAATCAAAAATCAAGAGTGGAAGTGCAAAATGTGCTTTTCCACTCCCTTCACCTTAACAAATGTTAGTGCTTACAGCACCCCATCACCAGCTGTCCCCTGGGGCCACTGGTTACACCAGTTATCCTGCAGGACAACTCTCATGGTGGCAAACAGGTAGGGAAGTGTCTCCATGAAAACCAGTGTCCCTGGGGCCCCAGAGGCTGGCAGTGGCTGGGGCTCCAGAAGGGACTGATTTCATAAGATGAGCAAAACCAGGAAGGCTACATTGTGGAAACCTCGGGCTTGAGTTCCATAGCTAGAACCGAAGGGGTAACTATTGAGCTCAGAGCAACTACAAAATCTCTGTTCTGTGCTAAATAACACCACATGATGTTCACCTGCATGTGGGCTGGAAGAAACACCGTGTATAGCAGAATGAGGAGATGGTGAAAGAGGCCACAGCATTCTCAAGCAGCAGCTTTCCATTTACATCCCACCCTTAAAATGTTCCCGCAAAGACACTGCTGGCAAACAAACGCCAGAGTGAGTGGTACCCATGGTGTTTCAGCATCCCCCTTACTGGAGAATGGGGAGAAGCTGCTGTCCCAGCTAAATATGCCCTGTGGGAAGACCCAGAGATGGACAAAATGAGTGATGGCTGGCTGGCTGATTTGGCTTTTCCTGCAACCGATGCCCAGTCTTCCAGCCGCCCCGCGTTCCCCGTGGAGCAAGAGTGGCACCTGGTGGTCACATCCCTCTCGCACTAGCCAAACGGATATTTTAATTACTCTTTTTTGAGTGCTCCTGCAGTGGAAATGACGGAGGAGCGCTTAGTACAATGCAGTCCTGATTAACTAGATCAGTAGCAACTGCTGGCTGCAATTAGTCCTGCAACTTGCTATTTTCCGATGCTTCTTGTCATGCAAGTGGTGCCAATTCACAAACCTCTTGTTGCAGCACACCCACTGCATGAGCCTCCCTGCCCACTCATTATGCTCCTGGAAGTGGAAAGGAAGCAGGACCTGTCCTAGCTTGCTGAAAACATTTATAATTTTTTTACTGACTACTTAAAAAAAATATTCAGGGCTTCCTATGCAGGCAGAGAGAAAATAAGTCTGTTTCCAATCAGCTACCAAATGTGTGTCCCTAGAGATGCTTAAGGCCACATGTGCCTTGGAAGAAAATATTGTTATTCTCCTTTTGTCTGTCATTGAGACATTTTGTGCCTTGCCAGGACACGACTTCTGTAACTCCCTGCACTCTGAAAACCCTGTGAATAATAGATGTGCTCTGAGGCAGAACTTCTGCCAAGGTTGCTCCTGACATCACTGGCTTGTCTGGCAAGCTGAATTTTTGGTGCAGAAGGTCTCCTTCTGACAGATGAACAGAAAAACAAGCCCACACAAAGCACTAAACCTGAGACAGCCTGTTTCCTTTGAATTCAGATCTTGCAGCTCAGTGATTTTTCTACAACTGAAGGGTGAGCGCTTCATTAGAGATCAGAGACTGGGGGGTTGTATCTCTCTTTGCTTCTGACACACAGAAACTCACACTGGAAGTTTTTATGTAGGTGGGCCCCTGTCTCGCTCCTGGGCAGGGTCTTTGCTCTCTAAGAGCAGCTGCATGCAAACTGTTGCCTTTCACTGCTTGAGACTTATTTTTTGCCCCCTCCTGGTTTTGCATCATATCATCATTATCATCACGGAATCATACAACGGCTTGAGTTGGAAGGGACCTTAAAGGTCATTCAGTTTCAACCCTTCTGCTGTGGGCATGGACAACAACCACCAGGTTGCTCAAAGCTCCATCCAACCTGGCCTTGAACAATACCAGGAATGGGGCACTCACAGCTTCTATGGGCAACCTGTTCCAGTGACTCACCACCCTCACAGTAAATAATTAATTTATAATTTCTCATCTAAACCTACTCTCTTTCAGTGTGAAGCTATTCTTCCTTGTCCTATCACTTCATGCCCTTGTAAAAAGTTTCTCTCCATCTTTCTCTGTAGGCTCCCTTTAGGTATTGGAAGGCCACAGTTAGGTCACCCTGAAGCCTCCTCTTCTCCAGACTGAACAAACCCAAATCTCTCAGCCTTTCCTCATAGGAGCCGAGCTCCATCCCTCTAATAATCTTAGTGGCCCTCCTCTGAACTCACTCCAACAGATGAGAAAGTGAGGAAAACACTGCCAATCCTCTAACCATATTCAAGTTCTGTGCAGCTGAGCTGGACCAGATCTTGTTGCTGGTCAAAGATCTGCTTACACAGAAGAGCAGAGCAATGGTAAGCCACAGCGTGAGCTCAAACTGCTGTTGTCACACCAGTGCAATGCTCAGGGTCAACCTCTTTTTCTGACACACAAGGATTTTTCTGGTTTAGCCTATGTCATGCTAAAATGAGTTTAAAACAAGTGAAAAAAACAGTGCTGCTTTTATTCCACAACAAAAGCATCCACACAGACCACCAGCTTAGTGGAAGGACTGAATTGGATTTACCAGTAATTGTTCCACTTCTGCCCAGAATCACTCGGTGGGGATCCACACCGTGTTTTGCGAGGTCTGTGCAGAACTAGGAGGAATGATAAAACTAGGGCCTGTTTGACATCCATGTCACACGCTTCTGCAACAGTTCTAGCACTGCTCTTACTAACAGAGAAATACTTTTAACAGAGAAATGTCTTTCTCCATCCCAGCCCCTCCCAGGCCAGAGCTGCCTTCAGAACTCAAGAAGGGCAGCAGTGCCACCTCTGGGAAGGGCTGTGGCTGTGAGACGTGTTCCTGCACCGTGGCTGGAGCTATGGGATGTCTTCTGCAAGCTGAAGGTGAGCAGCAGAGAAATAAGTTACAGACTTCACAGTGCAAAAGGAGAAGTATCAACTTAGTTCATGAGAAATACATGGCAGAGTTCAAATGTAAAGCCATAGGGTTGTTACAGGACTGTAAAATACCATCCGGGACTGACTTTATTCAATAGTTTTCTTGTGCTGAAAGAGAATAAAAGGTGAAATTAGCAAGAGTGCTCTCAGCCTACAGAAGGGAAAAGAATGGGAAGAAAGCAAATGAACATTAAAGTGTAAATAATACTAAATATAAAAGATAATTAAAAAAACCAAAAAATGCATTGTAAAAAGAACACTGAATAGCAGAACTGCCTAAAGCAGCAGGATACAGCCCTTTCATCTACCAGTGTACATTTGATAGTTATCACTTTTATGGGGAAAAAAAATTTCAAGTGCTTGACAGACTTGAGAGACAACCTGTTTGGTGTTTGGTGAGACACAAGTCCCTGCCAAAGACAGATGGCAGTGCAAACTGGTCCTCTGGAAAGAGTCATCTCCTCTGTGGTGGGAGATGCTAATGCACCCTGAGACAGCAGGACACAGAAACATCACACTAACAAATCCTCTTGACACAGCAAATTAAGAGATTTTGGTATCAGGGAAAACTATTTTGATAAAAACGACCTGTAACCATTTGTTTTGTATCACTAGAGAATTGCTGTCATTCAGAGGTGCTTTGCAATGAGGGAAGTAAAACACTAAGTCATAGGAAAGAAGATGGATTTGGCACGTACTTACACAAAGATGAGCAGAAATTCAACAATAAATTGCTCACGATGTACATTCATATGCAAGATAAAAACACTGGGCACCAGCTACAGCCTATGCAGTACAACCCAGCATTATTCCTTTGAAACAAGATGTATTTGGCAGGATTTATTAACCAGTTGTTGAAGTCACACCTGCAAGTACTTGTAGGTCTGTAAGAAGAGCGGATGCCTTCACAAGCCAAAATTACTAAAGCCAGCTGCGTGCCAGGACTGCGTGCACTGGGATGTGTTTGCAAAAGCTCTCTCCCACTTTTCATGTATCCAGATTTCATACACATTAAATTTTTAGTGCCTTTTTATTATTTTTTTTTTAATAGATCCCATACATTTTGTCCCTCCAAGAGTTAGAAGGACCTTAAGAGGCAAGGCCATCACAGCCTGTCTGTACACACCCCAGCTCCAGGACATACAAGCAAAAGCAAGACATAGATACACACCCTAAAAGCAAAACATAGATACACACTCTCCTCCTTCCAATGTTTGACCTGGAGGGGGGATTCATATGCTCTTTTCCTTTGCCTCTTCCTCCCCCTCGATGGCACTGACCACACAGTGACATCTCAGGACCACACCAAGTGTGCAGTAGCCAGGGAGAGCTTGGGGCTGCTTCAGGATGGGCCCAAAACTCACTCTGGCATTAGGCAGAGACAACAAAAAAGGGCAGGTGGATACATGCACAGACCATGCCACTTTAATAGCCCATCTCTCCTAAATGACTGCACTATTTGCAGAAACATGTGGAAACATAATGGCAAAATGAACAGTGGATATCCCTCCTGGCTGTCAGTGGGGCTGAGCCACCAGCCCCCTGGCTCGGTGGCTGTTCTGTCAGGCAAGGCGGGGAAGGAAGCTGAGTTTCTGCAGGACAGCATGGTCCCTGTATTGTAGGGAAGGAACAAGCACAGCAACATCATGACACCTTGTAAAATCATTTGCATTCATTTGCATGAACATAAAATCTCTGCAGACCCCTAGACCTTGCACACTGTATTAAGAAGCTACCACCAGCTGTAACTATCATGCAGCTAAAAGGTATAATTCCAATGAAATACTAATTGCAGAGCACATCCTGCTAGGGCTCCTCAGGGAGGAGAGAAAAGCTGTGGGGAGGACTGCAGACGCAGTTCATTTGCATCAGTTGCCCTTATTATTCCTCCAGGTTCTCCTTTTTTTTCTTCAATATCAATTATGGCTCATGCTGTGACAACCATGGGGTGCGGAGGGAGTGATGGGGAGGCACATTGAGTGACTGGCAGACATTTCAGCAGGTTTAACTTTACCCGCCACGTCTCATTTTTTCCTAATTTCCTTTCTTTTCCCCTAAAAACCTAAGTAGGATATGCTCGGGAATATATTGCATCTAGGGGTAAAAACCTGATGGAGACAAATTCCTGCTTTCTGTGCATAAATAATGCTGTCGATCTCCTCAGTGGACAATGCACAAATCGCTGTGGGTATCCAGAGCTTTCGCCCATGCTTGGGAAGGTCCCGAATGGGACACGTGCTCCTGACTGCTTACTCTGCGTGGATTTTGTAGCTACATGCAAGGGGAAACAATGCTTCCAAATTGTTTGGGACTTCAAACAGGTTAACACAGGTCTCACGTCAGTGGCTCTGGAGATCACTTTCGACTCTCGAACTGATTTAACTCAGAAAACCCCGCCATGGTTTCATTTAACACCCTCCTCTCCTGGAGTTAATTTTCACCTGAAAAGGTCATGAGCCAGCAGTGTGAAATCCAGTAGCACGACCAAAGCCGGGCAGGTTTCTGCTCAAAATGCTACAGGAGAGGTCCTCTACCCTGTTTTTTCAGTCAGAAACTTGGTTTCAGAGCAAGGTCTGCCCATAGTGCCCAAGTATTTCCCGACACACATACAGCCATTTGGCCACGACTTGGACATACACCAGCAGAAAGACTTGGAAAGCTTTCCCTCCGGACCAAACTCACTTCCCTGCCATGCTGCCTTGCCATCAGACTGGTCACACCGTGCTGATGACACTGGGAAGACCCAGGCTGGAGCCTCTCCCAGGGTCATATATGTAGCATTGCCTCAGCAGCCCTGCCTGGGGCATTTTGTCCCTTTTCTGGCTCATGGCAGAATTCTTTTTCTTCCATCTTAGGTCTGTGAATATTAAAACAAAGAGGAATTTGAGCTGTGCCATCTCACAGCGCTATGGTGAGAAGCTAAGATAGTCTGATTCCTAACGAGCATGATTGCCTTTGTATCTTTTTAGCACTGAAAACCTTCTTCTTCTATTTATTTATTTATTTATTTCCTGACAGTAGATTTCTGAGTTAACATTCCCTCTTTAAGTTTTGCTTAAACTCCACTCTGTGGACTCAGGAGACCTCATCTGTATGAGCTGTCCAGTGCTCTGCAGTAGCCATTGGCCATCCCACTGCCCACTGGCTCAGGACACGCTGTGCCCCTTTGGGTGCTCTATTTATTACCATTTTTAAAAAGGTTTTAATAAAAGAGGGCTTAATGAAACCTCTTGGGAATAGAGGTTTATATTTTCCAGATGTTTTAAAGCCAAAACTTACTGCAACACTGACCCACACTGGCAATGTCAGCCCTTCCACCTCAAGTCTCATGTCTAAAACCCTCATGAATAGTTGAGAGGCTCAATGTGCTGTTGCCAAATTGCCATGGGCCATGCTGGGGAAGAAAGGGGCTTCAGAAATGCAAACTGATTGACTCACTTTGATTAAAAATAATCACCATAAATCTTGGGTTTACCTAGATCATTCAAATAGAACTTGAATCTACATCTAGACACCATACCAAAAACACACTCCTGGAAATACTGGCTACTACTCCTTAGTCATAGAATAGGCTTGGTATTCAGTTCAGACCACAGAAATTGGAAACCTCAACAGATTTTAATTTGAAAAGATCTTTGTGAGGGATGAAATACTTAGAATTGTAAGTGGTAGTGTTTTAAACTGATTCTCCTTCCATAAATTTGACTGTAATTTTGGTAACTGCCTTTGCTAATGGAGGTTTTCACATACACAAACCCAGCCATGGTATCAGGGACTCTGTCTCCTCATTTATAAATCATCTGACTTAGTTTGTAGGATTTAAGCCTCTATTTGAATAGCATGGAAAAGAACACAAGCTTGGGGATAAAACTTTCACCTTGTTCAAAATATACATGCTTTTGGAATGAAAAATCATCAGTATTGTTGTTGAAACTCTGCATGTTGCAAAAGAATGGTATTTTTTCTGCAGAGTGTCAAAAGATTCAATAATTTAAAAAGTTTTATGAAAGGGGGGTTGGGATTTTTTTAGAAGGACATTTTGAGATTAAAAAGTAATAGCTGCTACATGCTTCTTTGTAATTTCCATGTAAGATTTTTCTGTTTAGAAAGAGATGTCTACCTCAGCTCACAAGGGACAGCTTGTAGCAAGCCCAAACATGTAGCACAGTGCCAAGGCCTGGAAAATGTGCCCACCAGCAGGCTTGGTCCCTGGGGCTTTAGGGACTCCTCTGGATCAGCCACTGGTTGTTGCAAGGATTGAGAGGGAGGAAGTCTTGCTGTATAATTCTATGACCTGTGTAACCCCTCTCACCTTACTATACTTGTTCCTACACAGGAAAAATAATCCCTAAAAATGGAAAGCTGCTAGTCAGGAAGGATCAGAATCACATTTATCACTTTATCATGCATCTGCCTTGCCCAACGCCTGTGCTGGGCAAACTAAAGCAGGGACTCAAATTAAGTGCTGCACACATCATTAAAGGAATTAGCCGCTTTCCCTTCCATATAGCACGGGCGAGGATGTGCCCAGAGAGACTGGGTGCTGTGCTGCCAGGGATCCTGTGCCAAATCCTGTACCAGCTGCCTCTGCTCAGGAAGCCAACCACAGGGAATGCCCCTCGGGAAGCAGTGTTGGAATGGGCAGGTTTTCCGGGTGTTAGTGTGTGCTGTGCTACCTGTCTGGGCTTGCTACGAGCTGACGTGGGCATTTCTTTCTAAACAGGAAGATCTTACACAGGAATTGTAACGAAGCCTGTAGCATTGTTACTCTTTAATCTCAAAATTACCTTAAAAAAAAAAAAAAACAAAAAAACCCAAACAAATTAGCCTTTCATATCACTTCTTAAATTATTGAAACTTCTGACATTTTGCAGGGAAAATGCCGTTTGTTCTCAACACTGAGTTTCAACAGCAATAGTGATAACTTTTCCTTCCCAAAGCACGTGGCTTTGGAACAAGGCGACAGCTTCCTCCTCCAGCCTGTGCTCCCTTCCACGCTATCCAAACCGAGACTCGAGCCTTAGGCGCTCAGTCGGGCTGTGCGGGCGCGTCTCCCGCGGGCAGCGCTGCCGGAGCCGGCGGGACCGGCGGGATGAGCGGGACACGCTCCGGTGCCGCATGCCCGTGACGCGCCC